>BTPG01000003.1:175163250-175380750 GCA_036245525.1 Semisulcospira habei | reverse complement strand
TATGTCGAGTCTGACCATTTGCTCCTTGAACTGTCAAGGGCTGGGAGATCAGCGGAAGAGAAGAGATGTATTCAATTTCATTAAGGGAAAAAACAGCTCGGTATACTTCTTACAAGATACTCACTTTGACGCCAAACGTGAAAACTATATACGAGCAGAATGGGGATATACATGCTACTTTTCGTCCTTTAATACCCAGTCTAGAGGGGTTGGTATTCTCTTCAATAATAATTTTGAGTTCTCCATAAAAAAGGTGTATAAGGACGAAGACGGAAACTTTGTCATGATTATAATGGAACACAAGAAACAGCTCTTTTTACTCGTCAACATCGATGGACCCAATAGTGACAGTCCCGTCTTCTATGAAGAGCTAGAAAACCGTATCAGAGATGCAGGAACTATAAATATGATCATTGGAGGAGACTAGTCTTGGATCCTCAACTAAATTATTACAATTACAAACACACCAATAACCCTAAAGTTCAAGAAAAAGTAGAACAGATGATAGATAAATTAGACTTAGTTGATGTGTGGAGGACATTAAATCCAGAATTGAAAAGATTTACCTGGAGACGCAAAACACCCCCACAACAAAGCAGACTAGACTTTTTTCTCTTATCAGAGAGTGTCTTTGGACACGTTATAAACGCGGATATTGAATATGGATATAGGACTGATCACTCCATGATTTCAGTCAAACTTCAATTTGAAATGGAAAATAGTAATAAACGAAATAGATTTTGGAAATTCAATAGTTCGTTACTAAAAGATAGTGCGTACGTAAGAGTAGTCAACGAGACTATTTATAGGGTGATAGACGAATATGCATTCGGCAACGCCTTACAATAGAGAAAACCTTTTAGATATAAATGATGAGCACATACATTTAATAATTTCCGACCGTGTATTTCTAGACGTTTTGCTGATGGAAATACGAGGGAAAACAATTGGATAGGCGTCAATGAAAGCCAAAAAATGCAGAGAATTGGAGAAACAGTTAGAAAAAGAAATAGATGAATTGGAGAGAAAACCGAACAAAAACAACGAAGAAGTTGAAACGTTAGATGCAAAAGGTGAAAATCTGAAAGCCCTTAGGGAAAAAGGAATGGAAGGTGTGTTGTTGAGATCAAAGGCAAAATGGGCTGCGGAGGGAGAAAAAAAATAACTGAATACTTCTGTGGACTAGAAAAGAGGAACTATGTTAGTAAACAAATGACGAAAATCACAAAGGGAGATGGTTCGTCTATTACAGACAAGAAAGCTATTACAGAAGAAGTAAAATTGTTTTATGAAAACCTATATAGCATAAGGAATACAGATGAATGTAAAATAGAGGAAATGTTACAAGCATTCCAAAGCTAATAAAAAGTGAGTCGGCCGCACTAGAGGGAGAGATAGATATAATGGAAGCCGCCTCAGCATTAAAAAGAATGAAAAATGGAAAAGAGTCCAGGTACAGACGGGTTCACAGTTGAATTCTTCAAATTTGTTTGGAGAAGATTAGGACAGTTTATTGTGAGGTCCCTAAACGAAGCCTTCAGATGTGGCGAACTTTCTCAGACACAAAATGAAGGGATAATTATTTGTCTACCTAAAGGAGATAAACCTAGGGAATATATTAGTAACTGGAGACCCATCTCTCTACTTAACGTCGTCTATAAGATTGGGTCAGCCTGTATAGCATCGAGAATAAAAAATGTATTACCACGCATAATAAATGAAGACCAAACCGGATTCATGGCAAACAGATTTATCGGGGACAATATCAGGTTAGTCTATCACGTTATAAACTATCTAAACGAAACAAAAAAAACAGGGTTTGCTCCTCAGCCTTGATTTTGAACTAGCATTTGATTCAATTGACTGGAAATTCATGCATCAAGTATTGAAGGCCTTTGGCTTTGGACGAGACATTTTGAAATAGATTAACCTCTTCTACACTAAAATTAAATCTGCTGTGTTAGTTAATGGTAATATTTCTCAATGGTTTAACATCGAGCGCGGCTGCAGACAGGGAGACCCGGTCTCACCTTATATCTTCATAATGTGTGTAGAAATATTAGCGCTAATCATAAGACAGAATACAAAATATTAAAGGTATGTATACAGGAGACAAAGAACATAAAATAACACAGTTTGCGGACGACACACATATTTTTCTTGACGGCGGTACACAATCCTTCCAGGCAGTTATTGATACGTTAAACAAATTTAGCATCTGTTCGGGTTTGCGTCTAAAGTTTGGGAAAACTGATGCTATCTGGCTGGGTAGTAAGAAAAACTCCACAGTTAGATATTTGCCATAATAATAATAATAATAATACCGTTATTATATAGGCGCTTTTTCTCAATTTTGGGGAAATCGACTCAAAGCGCCGCGCCTGAAACCCAACACACACACTCACGAAACAGACACGGATTTACGCCATTTACACAGTACAAGACAAACGAAGGGCCAGTCAGCTACTGAAGTTACAGAGATTTTTGATCGCTTGTATTTGAAATTTGTAAAGTGGCCTGAGACCGGTACCAAAGTATGGGGGGTGGGGGGGGGGGGTGGAAGAACCGGAGTACCCGGAGAAAGAACCCCCGACGGTCCGCCCGAATTAACGGTGACACTTACCAGAGGAGAAACGTCCAACGCCGGAACCCGGTATCGAACCACGCACCTTTGGCATTGGTGGCAGGCGCCTTAACCACTGCGCCACGGACCTTAAATTAAACTGGAACCCACCAGAGTTTAAAGTCTTGGGCATTTGGCTGACAAATGATTAAAGAGCTGTCATCTTCGAAACTTTAAAGACAAGTATATTGAGATAAAAATGCTTATGAAAATGTGGCTAAAGAGGCCAATTACACCCTTAGGCAGAGTCGCTGTGTTAAAATCATTGATCTTATCAAAACTGCTCTACCTATGGATTTTGCTCCCTAACCCACCTGATAAATATGTTCAAGAGTTGCAAACACTGTGCTTCAGATTTGTATGGGATAAAAAATACGGACAAAATAAACAGAAAAGTTGCAACAAGAACTTTACGAAACGGAGGAATCAGTATTCCAAATTTAAAGCAGTATATGAGAGCGTTGAAAATTAGCTGGATTAGAAAATTAAACAGCACAAGTCACAGATGGAAACATGTTATCCTTAATACATATCCAGATCTCAAGCACCTGGACAAATGTGGTCCAGAATTATACAACAAAATAAAGCACACAAATTTGTTCTGGAAAGATGTTCTGTGTGCTTATAAGGAATTTAGGTGCAAAGTGAAACCAAATACGCCAGAAGAAGTGTTGGCGGAGCCCGTAATTTTTAATGATAATATTATGATTGGAAAGAAATGTATTTTGTATAAACAATGGACAATAAAATGGATATACTGCATTGGGCAGTTTTATAATGAAGTAGGGCAGCCGAGGAAATAACCTGAATTTAAAACAAAATATGGTGTAAACATCGACTTTCTTACATATGCAGGGTGTATTCAAGCTATACAAAAATATATTCGCAACACTAACATCCACATTAAAAATAACAATATGAATGATAAACCAAAATCCTTGCAACTCCTTTATTCCGTGCAAAAGGGCTCAAAACGTTATTATGAAATCTTTACCATGAATAACAAAAATCCATAAAGCTTAGATAAATGGGATAAAGAACTTAGCTGTGATATTGACTGGAAGAAAACTTTGCAAAAACTGCAACAGGTAAAAGACGTCAAACTGAAGTGGTTTCAGACCAGAATTATTCGTAGAATTATTGGCACTAATGTAATTATGCAAAAAAATGGTATTCAAAGTTCAGACAAGTGTACTTTCTGCATGAGCAAAAGAGAACGTATTGAGCATATATTTTGGAAATGCGGTTATGTACAATCCTTTTGGGTAAACTTAGCAAGCGCTATGTGTAAAAAATGTGAAAATGTAGGTTGTTTCAGTTTCAGCGAAAGACTTACACTTTTTGGAAACAATACTAACTTTAAAACAGACAAAGTTTTTGATTTGATAATACTGATGGCAAAATTCTATATTTATAAATGTAAAATAAGGAAGAAAAGGCCAACGATGCGGCACTTTCGTAGAGAACTGAAAGACAGGTATAACATTGAAAAGCACAATGCAAAACTGAACATGGAACACACAGACTTTAAATTAAAATGGGCACACTATGAAAATTTTATTAACAAATAGTTTGGTAACTTGTTAGACTAAAATATCTGCAGCGAACTTGTTGTCTATTTAATTGTTTTTTTTTTCTGTTTATGTAATCAACATTAGTGTTTGTTTTTTGGGTTGAATGTTTTGAGTTTTGACTGCATTGGTTTTTTATGGTTATTGTAACTTTTTGTGACATTGTAATTGTTTATGTGCATGTTGTATATGTGTCATAAATAAATAAATTTTTAAAAAGTCCCTTCTATAAATAGAAGGGACTTAAAAAGGAACGGAAATAATTAACAATTTAAAAAAGAAAGGACAGAGTACTGACAGAAGTGTTTGGAACTTAGCATGCAAGTAAAAATACAAACAGCCTAACTGTTCTTTGTTTGTTTCTTAATTTTATTTGTATGATTGTTCGTTCGCCCCTTCGTTCGTTCGATCGTTCGTTCTTTTGTTCGTTCGTTCGCTTGTTTGTTTGATTACTTATTTGCTTTTGTTTGTGGGTTTTGATATGTCTGTTTCTTTTTTGTTGTTTGTTTGTTGTTGTTTGTTTGTTGTTGTTGTTTGTGTATTTGTTTGTTTGTTTGTTTGTTTAAACTGCGCTTCCTTTGATGTAACAAGTGGATTCAAGTTTAGAAAATAGGACCTTCATACGGTCTCATATATATTATCCTGGCCTTTGTCGTCGAAACACGTTTTGACCTACATTTGATTTCGAACGTCTATTTACCTGTAGGTAGTAGTATCCACACGATCCGTAAATCTCCGGAAACACCCGAGCGTACTTCAGAGACTTCGCGTACACGTACTCCTGCTGTTTCATTATCAGCGACACGGAATTCCACACGGCTCGATTTTGCCGCTCAAGGTCGTGTCCTAGACCTGGAACTTGACCCCACATGACCTTGATGATGTCGCTGTCGTTAAAAGGGAGAAAGCCGACATTGTTTTTCACAGCCTTTATGACGATGTCTTGTACCGCTGTGTAGAATGCCGTTGCGTTGCCCCAGGGTCCCTGCCAATCCTTTACTCGGCTGAGGTCCTCGCTAAATCTCAATACTCTCGTTTTAAGGAATGCTGGGACAGTGACCCCTTCTCGGCATGTGTCAGTGCAATTAACCCTCAGGACCTTTGACGATTGAACAGAAACCACAGAATCAGGTATCGTACACGAAAAAAAAAGTGCACTGCTTGCGTTTGTTGTTGTTATTGTTGTTGTTTTTTGTTTTGGGCGGTTTTTGTATACCGTATTAAAAATACGGTAGGCTTTTAAATGGGGCTGGTCGGAGCGCATTCCGGAGCATGCACACAACATTTTGGCGTGCGGGGCAGAAATTCTGGCAAAGAAGTAACAAGATAAAAATGACGTCACGTCTAGCTACGCAAAACTTTCTAGAGAATCTCTTTTTGGCGCCAAAGTGCCGTGCGTGTGTGTGTGTGTGTGTGTGTGTGTGTGTGTGTGTGTGTGTGTGTGTGTGTGTGTGTGTGTGTGTGTGTGTGTGTGTGTGTGTGTTTGTGTGTGTGTGTGTACGTGCGTGCGTGCGTGCGTGTGTGTGTGTGTGTGTGTGTGTGTGTGTGTGTGTGTGTGTGTGTGTGTGTGTGTGTGTGTGTGTGTGTGTGTGTGTGTGTGTGTGTGTGTGTGTGTGTGTGTGTGTGTGTGTGTGTGTGTGTGATGTGCGCGCGTGTGTGTGTGTGACAGCGACTAGAGCCCGCGTTTGAGGACGGACAAGGTTGAAATGTTTCTTTTAAGAAAAAAAAACTATCTTCTCATTAATACCCGCATGATTTTCATAAACAGTGTTTGCATAAGCCTGCTGTTTGTCCAGGCCCTGGGGTAGGATTAGATCAAAATTGTGACCTATAAGCCCTAGGCGTGAAAATCAGCAAGAAAATTACCAAGTTTGATCCTCTAATACGTCAAATGTTAGTACTGCGATGAGTGACGTATAACATCTAGTCGTCACTATGAATACGGCGTAGTGGGACTAATGATGCCATGACGTGAAGCTTGAAGTGACGTCATTTCGCTGCTCGTTCTATCATTCTTCGTCAGAATAGCTGAAGTCTTTATCTGTGTGCGTCGACGTGTGTGTTGATCAGAAGTTGGCTTAGATAGGAGGGAAATGGATCAGCATATTAAGCCTAACAAGATGAGGATTTCATCCCAAAGTTTACCGTATTGTTTGGAGCTCAGACGCGTTTATCTTCTAGAAACATTCAGAGTTGATCATATTTTTCGGCTTATTATATTGATCCATGTCCCTCTTTTCTAAGCCAACTTCTGATCAACAAACACGTCGGCGCACACAAATAAAGACGGACACACGGCGCTTCCCGCCATTAGTACGCTCTGTAGGCTCGTGTAGCGAAAGGAATCCGTCTCCCACTCTAACCCACCCTCTGATCCACACACACACTGGCACACAGAAATAAAGACGGATACACGGCGATTCCCGCCATTCGTAAGCTCTGTGGCCTGGCGTAGCATAGCCATTCTGAAGAAGAAGAATAGCATCAGCAGCGAAATGACGTCACTTCACTTCATGGCATCATTAGTCCCACGACGCCGTATTCATAGTGACGATTCGATGTTGTACGTCACTCATCGCAGTACTAACATTTAAAGGTATCAGAAAATCAACTTTGCAATTTTCTTGCTGATTTTCACGCCTAGGGCTTACAGTGCACAATTTGATCTAATCCTAGCCGAGGGCCGGGACAAGCAGCGGGCTTATACAAACACTGTTTATGAAAAATCTTGAGGGTATTAATGGGAAGATAGTTTTTTTCGCAAAAGAAAAATTAATGTTATGCTGGCTGTTTTACAAATGACTCCGAAAAAGTGGTGCAGAAAATTGTATGATTTTCACACCTAGGACATTCAGGTCACAATTGACTTAATCGTACTCGACAGCCGAGACAAACTGTAGGCTTATGTATATACCGTATACGAAAAATAATGCGATTATTAAAGAAGAATTTTTTTCGTAAAAAATGTTCAATTGTTTTAATATTAACCCATATAATTCGTGAAATTAATCCCCAAAACGTGAAAAAAAATTATCACTCAAAAGATTCAGAGGCACAATCCTAGTTAACGAACTCATTCAGTATTTCCCTTTTATCTACCTATGTGCAAAATATCTAGTAAAAATAAGAAAACTTACAGACTCCAGTGTGGATCAACTGACTTTTGTGAAACGGCCATTTACTCGCCAATAAGCATCTTAATAAAAAAAGAAAATAGAAAAAAAAGGTCTCGAGATAATTCTTTTAGGGACAATATCCTAAAATTTCAAGCTTGTCCGTCCTCAAACGCGGGCTCTTGTCGCTTTCACACACGCACACACACACACACACACACACACACACACACACACACACAACACCACACACACACACACACACACACACACACACACACACACACACACACACACACACACACACACACACACACACACACACACACACACACACACACACACACACACACACACACACACACACACACACACACACACACACACACACGGCGCTTTGGCGCCAAAAAGACGTTCTCTAGCAAGGTTTGCGTAGCTAGACGTGACGTCATTTTTATCTTGTTTCTTCTTTGCCAAAATTTCTGCCCCGCACGCCAAAAACGACATGTGCATGCTTCGGAATGCGCTCCGACCCAGCCCCATTTAAAAGTTTACCGTATTTTCAATACGGTAGACAAAAACATGAACAACTCTGAATGTTCCTAAAAGATAAACGCATGTGAGCTCCAAACAATACGGTAGACGTTTGAATGAAATCCTCGTCTTGTTGTTACTGTTGTTTTGTTTGTTTGTTTGTTTGTTTTTGTTGTTGTATTTTTCCCTCTCTCTTCTGCACGAAATAGTTAACATAATTTGTCTGTCTGTGCAAATCGATCCAAAATCGAATGTTTTACATCAATGTTATCCAGAAAAATAATCCTAACCCCATTGTTCATGCAGCCAGTATTCATAAGAGGTGAAAAGAAGCTCAAAGGATGTTGTTTATTTTTAACGCTCACAGAAAGCCTTACTTAACCCTTTGGCTGTCGGAAACGCCTCGTGACGATGTGATTCCTGCTGGATTAACCTCGACAAGAAGTCAAAGGGTTAATTATGTTAGAAACTAACATCGTGTTCTAAAAGAAACTTTTGGCGGTAACGGAAACAGTAACGTACCCTCTTTTGGAAGCCGTAATTTGGACATCCAGCTACATCTAAAACAATCTTATTGTAGTCACATAGAGGCGAGCAGATGTCGCCCGCAATCACGCCTGTTCTGTACAGAGTACACTGTAAAGACAAATAAGTAAATAAATAGATAGATACTTCAGTACAGAGAGAGGGGATTGGGGGCGGGGAGGTCAACAAGCAACTAAAAACACAAATCAAAATTTGTTTTTAATGAAAGAAAGAAGAAAGGAAAGAAAGAAAGAAAGACGGACAGACAGAAAGGAGAAAGAATGAATTAAGGAACTTACAAACAAACCAATGATTCGTAAAGTCACATTAACAAACACACGCGCACGCGCGCGCGCGCACATACACACACACACACACACACACACACACACCAACAAACAAACAAACAAACACTCACACATACACAAACACACGCGCGCGAGCGAAACATAAACATAAATTGGTTTCAACAAGAGATATAGATCCTTATGAGCCCCGCAACTGCGTGGGCTCATGAGCATCTATGCCTCTTGCAGCTGGGTGGTGTTTAATTTTCTCGCCAGTCAAAGTTATGTTGTAATTGTATAGTGTAAGAGTGTGAGGAAGTAAGATTTCTTACCAAGTTTTGAATTTCGACTTGAGCATCACCTCTGCAATCCCATCTGTTCACCAAGTCTTTGTGTTCCTGCACTTCTTTCTGTTCCTGCACTTCTTTGTGTTCTTTCTGTTCCTGCACTTCTGTGTGTTCCCGCGCTTCTTTGTGTTCCTGCACTTCTTTCTGTTCTTTGTGTTCCTGCACTTCTTTGTGTTCCAGCGCTTCTTTGTGTTCCTGCACTTCTTTCTGTTCTTCTTTCAGTTCCTGGACTTCTTTGTGTTCCTGCACTTCTTTCTGTTCTTCTTTCTGTTCCTGCACTTCTTTGTGTTCCTGCACTTCTTTCTGTTCTTCCTTCTGTTCCTGTACTTTTTTGTGTTTCTGCGGTTCTTTCTGCTCCTGCACTTCTTTGTGTTCCTGCGCTTCTTTCTGTTTTTCTTTGTGTTCCTGCACTTCTTTCTGTTCTTCTTTATGTTTCTGCACTTCCTTCTGTTCTTCTTTGTGTTCCTGCACTTCTTTGTGTTCCTGCACTTCTTTGTGTTCCTGCACTTCTTTCTGTTCTTCTTTGTGGTCCTGCACTTCTTTGTGTTCCTGTACTTCTTTCTGTTCTTCTTTGTGTTCCTGCACTTCTTTGTGTTCTTGCACTTCTTTGTGTTCCTGAACTTCTTTGTGTTCCTGCACTTCTTTGTGTTTTTCTTTCTGTTCCTGCACTACTTTCTGTTCTTCTATATGTTTCTGCACTTCTTTGTGTTCCTGCGATTCTTTGTGTTCCCGCACTTCTTTCTGTTCTTCTTTCTGTTCCTGCACGTCTATTTTGTCTTTCACTTCTTTGTCTATCTGTTTGCCATTTTGCAGTTCTTTCTGTTCTTGTACCTCTTTGTACTCATACAGTTCTTTCTGTTTCTGCACATCTGTTTGTTCCTGAACCTCTTTGTATTTCTCCGCTTCTTTCTGTACTTCTGTCTGTCGATGCGGTTCTTTGTTTACGTACGTTTCTTTCTGTACTTTTGTTTGTCTATGCGGTTCTTTGTTTACATACGCTTCTTTTTCTACTTCTGTCTGTCTATGTATTTCTTTGTGTTCCTGCTGTAACTCTGTCTGCCTATGCAATGATTTGTGTTTATACGCTTCTTTCTGCTTCTGTCCTGTATTCTCCTCTTTTTTCAGCTCGGGGTACACAGCTCCGCTCAGTCCGGGTGTATCATTGTAACGTGACAACAGATGTATGGAAAGTGATGCTGGAAAATGCGAGGAATGCACCCGCCTTGTGGACACTGGCTTCAGATAGTACTGTTCCCAAACGGTCAGCAGGAAATAAAACACGATCACAGGTACAAGGAAAGTTCGGAAAAGTCTCCAAGTTGCAGCTAGAAAGCACACTCTTTTGTGTTTTTGCCATAGTCTCCTCATTGTGGATAGATAGATAGACATCTAACTAGAACGATAAAGCTATGTAGCAAATTATATAGATATTGTGGTGAAACTCAGATCACGCTCTTCAAAACTGAAATAGAATTACCAATAATTACCAATAAATAATGAATGAAACGGAATTCGGAATAACAATAATACAACAGATTACAGTCACAGTTTCAGAACATTCACTCATTCAATGGGCATCGCATCAAAAGCTGCCAAAGTGTCGCACAACGTGCCACTGTAGCTTACTCAGTATTTCAAGGCGCCATCATCATTCGCTGCGTAAGTGTCGTATAGCGTTGCCACCCGCGCTTTGAATGAGTTAACCCCCTTGCGGATGCAAGCACCCACCGGTTGTGTTCACATAATAATATCGGTAGGTGCACGCGCAAGAGAATTAACACATTCGAGACGAATCGCATGCATACACGCGGCGACTGTGTCCGCATGCGAGTCGTCTCGAATGAGTTAATAGATTGCGTAACGACAAATAATGAAAAGACAAATTCAGCTGTTTTTATTCGTGCGGCTTGACTCCAGCGTGTGGGTGCTCAAAACACTTACAACGTGCTTCCATTTGTTTCAAACCTGTCTCCAGGTGATCATCTTCGGTGGATAGATTCAAGATTCAAGAAATTTATTGTCCATTAAAGGATATTTGTCTTTGCCTGCCGAGCGTAGGTCAAAGTTAAAACCATAATATCTCAATTACAAATCAAACAAAGAACATGGCTAAATCTCTGACTAGACAAAAATATAAAATAATACGTTTTGACACTAACATCATACGCACGCCCAGACACGCGCACAGACTCACAAACTTAGTTTATGGCAGTACAGCCCTCTGAAGGCAAAAGACGTCAAGTCCAGTATGACTATGTTGGAGCTACCCTGTTTGTCCCCAAAGGGAACTGTAGCTCAGTAGGTGTGAGTCTGCTCAGCTGGAAAGTCACGTGCAATCCTGAGGGCTGGGGGTTACAGTTTAGACTTGTTCAACAACTCACCTGCGGAATGAAAGAGAGTTTGAATTTGTTCCTGTTACTGACATTTCGGGCAGCGATAGCGTCTTTTGGAGGGAAGGAGTTCAAAATGCGAGTGAAGTGGGTGGGTTGGGTCACTCATGATTGCACGTGCTCTCCTAGCCAGCGCTCTCTCAGTCAGTTGTAGGAGGTTGTTAGTAGATAAGCCGATGATTTTGGCGGCCGTCTTGGTAACGCGGTGCAGCACGTTGTTGTTTGCTGTAGACAATGCGAGGAAGAAAAAGAACGTGCAGAATGACAAAACAGACTCAATGATGCTGACATACAAAAGTGACAGCAGTTTGGGGCTCACGTTAAAGCTGAAGTGCAATGAGAAAAATCCGCCCAGCGCGTGTTTTTAAGGGGGCTGTACAGGGCCCAGCTTGAGCCCTGCCCCTAAGTGGATCAAATCGGTTCGTAACTCAGTTGACGGAGTTTGCAACTGCGTATCCCGAGCTTGCAAAACTCTCGGGAAACGACAGGCCACTTCCTGTTGCACGGAAATCATCGCGATTAGCAGATCGAACAACAGCAGTCGATTCTGTGACACTTTGAAACTGACCGGCAGCCACGGATTTTTACGCGCTGGGGATGATGGCTTTTACGTGGTTGGGTCGTAGTCGTAGTATGATAAACACACCAGACGCACACACGTAAGGTTCTTTTAAATAAACTTCATTCAGCTGCAACCCGTCACACGTGGCTTAAAGATGTAGACAAGACTGGAGGAACAGTTCCAACAATATTTTAATCCAGCGATGCGATCTCCACACAAATGCATTTCCAAATGCACCAACACTGATACAATATCTCTTCTGCAAATGTCAACACTGGCGACACAATGTTTCTCATACAACGTACACCACAGTTACGCTGCGTCTCTCACAATGTACACCCTATACGGCCACGTACCTACGATAAACTGTGTGTCTCTACAACTGACAATGCAAGACAATGTACCCACGTGCTTCCCAGCACCAATCTTTTTATAGTACAACCAATTTCCAGAATAATCCAAGAAAATCATACAACGCAACCAATCAGAACGAAACACGTAACTGAAACTCATAAATATTAATAAAGAAAGAATTTTCTAGAATAACTACAATAGGCTACAAAAATTCGGCTACTAATTTCAGCCCCAAATCCTAGTGTGTAATGATGTCACACAAAAGTATGGAAGGCAGTTCACGACCTCGCCGGGACCTTTCCAGAAGTTTCACAATCTTAAAAAAAAAAACACCGACTGGCTGCCAACTTCACGCGCACAGAAAACAACCATGACTATTTGAGCGTCTATAATACAATGTAGCAAAATGTTACCTACTCTTCTGATGACACACATACGCGGTCACATGACAGCGCGACCTTCTCGAAGGTTCTAATCTATACTCCGCGAATCTACGCAAAACAAAGATCGACCGCTATTCTCCGTGCGACTTTTCTAGAAGCTTCCGGTTAAACTTAGGGTATCATAACAAAGCGAATTCCGCTCTACGCGCGAACGAAAGAAAATCTTACTAAAAAGGTACGTGATTCGTAACCATGATAGCTCAAATAAATATTGGATCGTTTCCTACAATTACATGCTCTCACAGGACAACACAACCAAAATCGTAACAATGGCAGAATGTACGGCTGTACAAGCTGTAAGTATGACTCCTGACGCTTTGTAGTTGTGAACGAATTTTTTCAACAAGTACATCCAGTCCATGATATTGTACATATAGTGCAGGTGTACAATGTTAGCAGTTAGCATACACGCAACCTGAGCAGCCGCTAATCGCCATCGCCAAAGAGGCATTGTGGGAAACTGAATCAGGGGCAGCTACACGGCGTGATTGGTTACCTTGGATATGCAAGATGGCGGTCAAATCTATAATCCAGACCAAAAAGGTGACTGCCAAGCGTGTGAAATGCAAAGAAGTACCCAACGGAGAAAGAAACACGCTTAGAAAAAACGGTACAACACAATTTATTAATATTTCGGGTAAATACCCTTTGTCAAAATAGACAAACAAACAGAGACATTAGCCGCTACTTATCTTCAGATGCAGAAGGAATGTGGCAACTGAAGGTGACGTAAAAAGAAAAAGAAAAGAAAAGGAAAAGAAGAACAAAAGTAAAAATGACGTCAAAGAAAAAAATCGTAAGAGAAAGACTCCGAGAGAAACTAAACACGAGAGACAAGAGTGTGTGTAAGCGCGCGCAGGAGCGAGCAAAAGTAAATGCGCGTGTGTGAGGCCGGGGAGAGAGAGAGAGAAGAGAGACAGCGAGAGAGAGAGAGAGAGGGAGGGGGAGAGAGAGAGAGAGAGAGAGAGAGAGAGAGAGAGAGAGAGAGAGAGGAGAGAGAGAGAGAGAGAGAGAGAGAGAGAACGAACGGGGAGTACCCTTGGGCACGAAGTAGGCTGAGTGTCTAATACACAAAGCCAGCTAAACACCAACCCGAAGGCAAACCTTATATCACCATCGAGTTGAGGACTACCTCGGGGAAAAACGGGAGGACCCCGGGAAAAAAAACCCAGCATTTAGCATGGTACACAACAAGGAATATCGATGAAACTAAAACTTGTAAACTAAAATGGGCTATCAGATAAGTTGCACTTCATACAATTTCAGTACAGTTTTAGCAGCTGTTTTCTTTTCCTTTCCTTTCCATTGTGTATGTTTGCTTTTTATTATGTAGTACCCTGTGAGTTATTTCTCTTGCACATTTCAGTGCATTTTCCTGCTGACTTTAGCAAAATAAAAGAGAATATATTGTGGGACAGTTGTGATGTTGTCTGATCTGATGATGCAAGGCAGGTGTATATGTGTACACGCAAACACAACCCTTTTGTATTACCTCGCAGCTTTGTTAGCATCATGTTACCTTGTGTTCATTTTATTTTTTTCATCAGGGGTCCAAATGTTGCCTATGCCACAAAAGGTCTACCTGTTCTCAGCGGTGTCTGCAAGCAGCACAAAACGCAATGCACAGACTGTCTGCCTGTACACATGGGCCTGTGTAGAGCTTGGCCAATAAGAACAAGTGTAAACAGTCTGAAAGAAGACAACAGTGCAAATCACCAAGCAATTCATGTTAGTTAATGCAGTACAACCCACAATGGATCTTTGGTGTGTTCTGTATTGAATAAGTGTCCTGATGTTTTCACTTTGGTGGTGCACATTATATTTCTACCTTTCATTTCTCCTCATCACTTCTGTTGCATGTAGACTTTCCAGGCACCTCAATTGGCCCCCTGTTGTGCCCCCACCATGTCCAGATAGTCTGACTTGTTGTTGTTTGTGCCCTCATCAAATCTGAGTCCAAATGTATGGTCTATGCACATGTGCAGAAGCTCTGAAACCAAATACACACAGCAACTGACATACATGGACACACAAAATAGAGTTGAAACATGTAAACTGGATATAAAATTCTTAGGAAAGAACCACTTTTAGAAAGACTATTCCCAGGAAATTATAACATTTTGGTGGTCCAGATATGAGGATTGAATAAATTGTTTTGTGAGTGTCTATTCTAAGCATGTTTCTTTTGGGCTTTTCGACACACAAGCACACACACACACACACTGGAGGCTCATTTGTACCCACAAAATCAGAGTGTGTGTGTGTGTGTGTGTGTGTGTGTGTGTGTGTGTGTGTGCGTACACCAAATGACTAAAATGGGTTTCTTTCTTTACCATCCTTATGCAATCTGGGTGTGTGTGAAATTCTGGGTGGCCAGATCAGACACCCATTTTTTCTGAGGGTTGTTTCTGTATTATCTTTCATTCAAAAGTCAGAAAAAAATATCAAAATACGATGTCCCCATTTTAACAGATTTACTTCATCGTTGTGTTTCAGGGATGCCCTGGGCCTGTGTGTGGACACGGAAGCGGCCGGAGTGTTTTCAGATCAATTTGATTGGTCCAACACCGATGAACGGAGTTGTTTCCCTTGCTTAAACGTCTTTCGTCTCCAACGGACACACCGGCCATTCTTTCGCGTTTGCAGAGGTACTTTATGCAATATTTCTTAGTTAAGAGCACGCCCAAATGTACTTGTTCAGTGCAGTTATTTAACTGAGAGATGTCCCCGATACCCGTTTGGCCCAGAAAAACAAGGCGTCT
Source organism: Semisulcospira habei (assembly GCA_036245525.1). Taxonomy (NCBI): domain Eukaryota; kingdom Metazoa; phylum Mollusca; class Gastropoda; family Semisulcospiridae; genus Semisulcospira; species Semisulcospira habei. The sequence goes on along the minus strand of BTPG01000003.1, from coordinate 175,365,239 downwards.
GCTTCAAACGTGTCTTCGGCCTCTCGGCCGCTCTGACCGTTGAGTCTTGTAGTAAATGATAATAGAACCCCACGATTTTAACAAAAGCTTTCTTCTTCAATGAAAGGAATTCGTTCAATAACCCCATTACAAGGTCAATCTGCCACGGGATTTTGTTTCTTCTTTCTTTTTTTTTTTTTTTCTTCTGACGTGTTAACTTGCCACATGCATGCACAGTATCAGTTGACTTTTTTTTTTTTTTTAAACAAAAATGGCGCCAGATTTCAATCCTCGTTCGCAAAACTGCCTCGCGATTCGAAGAACGAACGTCCACAAACAGGTCTTTAGGAATGTGCAACTGAAGTGTCGCTTTTTACTGTATTGCCAGTTTTTAGTTCTCAGGGTCACCCTGGTCAGCCCCACAGGGTGGGTTTTTCTCTCTATTCTGGGGCATGCATGTGTTTCTGTCTACCCTTTGTCCATTCACCTGTATTTGCCTTTTTAAAACTCTCCCTACTGTCTGCACTGCCTGTAGCTCTTGATATTGGATGTGTGTTGCTAAATGGTCTTAGCTTTATGTCTTGGCCCCATGTGTTAGGTTTATTTAACTCATTCTACCCCAGACACACCACGGCAGGATAAGGATCCACCATGATAGTTCAAGGGTGATGCCAGAATAGCTTGGCGCCTACGGGCGCCAAGCTATTCTGGCATCTCCCTTGAACTATCATGGTCGATCTGTGCCCTGCACTGCAATGCAGTCTTGAGAGGACAGGGGCAAAATTTAAGGATTTTGGTGTTGGGGTAGAATGAGTTAACGTATTTGACCGGCAGGCGACATACATGGCAATGTTCTGTTTAGGTGTGTGTGTTTTTTTTTTCACAAGCAGTGCAGACACGTCCTGAGAAAGCCTAGTGGCTGTCGGGACGTTAAGCAATGTACAATCAATCTGATTCAAAATGTCAGTTGGTTTACATGGTTGTATTGGACATGTTCTCAGCAACACCGTTTTGGTCACACCGGCTCAGGACTTTCTGGCACACACCCAGCGCCGGATGGCAGCAGGATGTCCAAACCCATCGGGATCTATGCTGCAGAATCATGGCCCCCCAGCCTCTGCCACAGAGGGTGCGTCTGGTAGGAGGGTGCATGGACGGCAGCGGAATGCTCCCAGTTACAAACTGGTAAGTAAAGTGATTCTATGATCATCTTCATTTTATTGGCTGGCGTGCGTGCGAAGCAAAAGTGAGTTTATGTTCTGGGCCACTGGTCGTCCGTCCGTCGTCCATGGTAAACTTTAACTCATTCTACCCCAACACCAAAATCCTTAAATTTTGCCCCTGTCCTCTCAAGACCGCATTGCAGCGCAGGACACAGATCGACCATGATAGTTCAAGGGTGATGCCAGAATAGCTTGGCGCCCGTAGGCGCCAAGCTGTTCTGGCATCACCTTTGAACTATCATGGTCGATCCTTATCCCAGGGGTGGGATTCTTCCGCGTTTCCGCGGATTTCCGCGGAAATTCTTTCACAATTCCGCTGAAGCATATTTATTTTTCGCGTCTAATAACAACGAAAAAGACGAAAAAAAAATCTTCTTAAATGGCAAAAAAAGCTCAAATGGGTTGGATTTGTATGTAGTTTGGTTCACTATCGCCCGACACTTCCGGTAGCTTTAGGTCGCAGTGGAAAATGGCGGTGAAAAAGGATATTGTCCAAGACAGAGTGCCGTTTAGTGTGCATCTGAACATAAACTGGTACGCACATTCCATTTTTATACTGCAGATCAGGAGTGTCATAACAAAGTCCATTTTCGGGTGTGTTTGGTCTCGCTCCCCCTGTCGGTTTTTTTGGATACTTTGGCGAACGGTGGACACGCGCCTATCCCCCCCCCCCCCCCCCCCCTGTCGTTTGATTTTTCGGCCGCTGAAAATGAAGGACATGAACCCCCCCTCCCCCCCTGTCGTTTGATTTTCCGCGTTTTCTTTCTTACTAGAATCCCACCCCTGTTATCCTGCTGTGGTGTGTCTGGGGGTAGAATGAGTTAACGGTGGCATTTTCTCGGAGACTATTCAAGCCACATTCTTCAAGCTTGGCCCAAGGATACTTTGTGGCAAGACCTTTTTAAACATGCCAATTTGAGTGACCTCTCTCAAAGGGTCACGCAGGGTTGACAAATGTGTGAAAACTGCTTGCATTTTCAGAAAACCTGGATTTTGACTGCTGCAGAAGCCAGCCCTAGTCACCGAGGTCACACATATGTAAATCGGTCATACACGGGATTACTCTTTTTATTCTTGTGCAAGGCCCCTTTAAACCAAAATTGGGCTGTTTCTGTTTCTAATGCAGCTTTGGTTTTAATCTTTCTTTCTTTCTTTCTCCAGTTGGCAAATGGCGCCTGGGATGGACCCGAGACTGAGAGCAGTGCCAGCGCATCGCAATACGAGGGCAGTGATGACGAGGAGTTTGTTCCTGGCTCGAGCTCACCGGATTCAGAGGGTGTGTCGGCATCAATTGCTGGGATCTCTGACATAGACAGTATTGTATCGACTATGTTAGATTTCATCAAAGTGGCAGGTTCGGGGTGGCCAGGGGTTAGTGACGCTAGTACCAGCAAGGTGCAGTGTGCGTTAGGGGGTGGCAATGAGAATGTGGATAGGCAGGAGGAACATGATGCTGGAAAGAGTGGGGAAAGAGCACTTACAGAAGAAACAGGTGTGCACGTGTCGCAGAGAGGGAAAGGAAAGTACAAATGGGACAAGAAACATGCATGCAAATTGTGTGGCAAGCTTGTCTTGAAAATGAGCACGCACTTACAAGATGTCCATGCAGATGAGGCAGACGTTGCTAAAATTTTGTCGATGAAAAAAGGGACCAAGCAGAGACGTCGAGCATGGATCAGACTACAAGATGAGTGTGATTACATGCATAACGTTGCTGTTCTTGAAAACAAATCCGGATGTTTGATTCCTAAGTATCGCACCAAAACTAGTAAGGTAGACGACCTTCTCGCCTGTAGCCATTGCAAAGGGCTCTATCAAAAAAAACTGATCTCTGTACACTCAAAACGTTGCTGTCAGAAGCCAGGAGGGTTTCAGATCACTCGGCGAGGAGACGCCGCGCGCCGTGGTCGCCTAATGCTTCCAATACCCTTAGACGTTGAATTTTCATTCTACCACAAGGTCTTGGCTAGCCAGAGAGATGATGAGATAAGCCGTCTCATCAGAACTGACCCCTTGCTTCTTGAGTATGGAAAGAGATTATTTGACCGCAGGGACATTGAAGAACACACGGCTGGACAAATCAGCTCCAGGATGCGGGAGTTAGGGAGACTATTAAAGATTATCAGAGTGAGGTCAGAAATAAAAATCGCAAGTTTAAATGCTGTGATCAATTCAGCTAGCTTTGATCATGTTGTCCTGGCTGTAAAAGAGCTAGCAGATTTTGATGAGGACACACATCAGTTCAAAAAAGGCAATCTCGCAATGCGCATAGGCCATGCTTTGAAAAAGTGTTCACAGATCAAACAGTCACAGGCATCCAAACAGCTTGGGCAGGGTTCAGACGACAGGTGGCGACAGGAGCTCTCTGAGGCGCAGCGGTTTGACTCTGTCTTCAATGGGGACTGGTATGATTGTGTGTCCGCTACAGCAGCCCAGTCGGTCGGGAAAATGACCATGAACAAACCCAAGCTGATCCCATCATGTGAAGATGTGAGGAAGGTCCAACAGCTTCTTGAGACAAGGATGGTTTCGGAAGATTATCCGACAGTGGTTAAAGCAACTCTTTGTGCTGTATCACTTTTCAACCGAAAACGAGGGGGAGAAGTTCAGAGAATGAAGGTGTCAGACTTCCAGAATGCTAAGATTGGATCGATCACCAATCAAGATATCTTGAAAGGTCTCACAGAGGTTGAGAAGAAAATGGTGAATCATTTTCAGCGATTGGAAATCAGAGGCAAGTTTAATAGGAGTGTTCCCGTTTAGCTGACGAAGAAGATGATGACAACTGTGGACAGAATCCTTCAAATGAGGCAATCAGTGCCAGCTCTCGCTGATTCCCAGTACATCTTTGCCACACCTTCTGGTCAGAGGCCTTACAGAGGCCATGATGTTCTGAAGGCCCATGCCCTAGAAGCAGGGGTGTCATACCCAGCCATGTTCACATTTACTCAGTTGCGGAAGCAGGTTGCAACTTTGGCTCAGTCAATGGCCATCTCGGAGTTAGACCAGGATCAGCTGGCAGATTTCCTTGGCCATGATATTCGGATACATCGCCATATCTACCGCCAACCTCAAGATGTCCTTCAAAAGGCAAAAGTGGCAAAGATTCTTCTGTCAGTTAACAATGGGATGACAGATTTTGAGAGTTGCATTAGAGCTGAGCTGGGCGATGATGAAGAGATTGACTTTGACAATGAAGACACATCAGAAACTGGCAGAGAGGTCTCGGGGGGAACAGCACCTGTGAATGAAGCAAGTAGCAAGTCAGCAACACAGGAATCGATGAGCATGACGGAGAAAAGACGTCCAGAGCCTGATGACAATCTAGATAGTTTTGATGATGACAGTACTGCGTCAGCTCCTGTTCGAAAGAAAGCTAGATTTACAAGGAAACCATGGGGGGAAGCTGAAGAGAAAGCTGTTCAAACTCGTTTCAAGGCACACCTCGTCATGAACAAACTTCCTGGAAAGGCCGAGATACAGTATGCAATGGCAGAGGAACCTGCACTTAGACATAGGCGCTGGACAAACATTAAGGATTACGTCCGCAACAGACTGAAAAAGTTACCAAAAAAATGAATCGAGGTTCCCCGCCACTCGCGGCATTTTCGATTTCATACAGATTTATTACATGAGTGTTATTATTGGGGTGGTTTCAGCATGTATAGCCTGCTTTTTTTTTTTTTTTTTTATCTGATGGACGCCTGGATCATTTGTGACCCTCTCTCACAAAATCAGTCTTAAGAACTCGCATTTTGGATGTTTTGACATATATACATTTATGAAAACTACAGTGTTTGCTGATTACTGTGATATATGACTGTATGCAGTAGTGCAAAAATTGTAAAAGCTGTTAAGTGTTTAAAGTTGTTAAAGCCTCCGGCGGCCATTTTGAGAAAACAGCCTGTGAAGTTTCTGTGTGCAGCATAATTGGGGCCAAGGGCAGACTTTTAAAATCATTTTTTTATCTATTTAATGGCATTTTTCATGATAAAGATTTTAACCATACGATACTTTGGTGTATGTAGAATACATTTCTCCCAAAAAGTGAAAATGCCCCAGATTGACCCCCACCACATATTATTGCGTGTAGTGCTGATTGGCTCGCTGCGAGTTAAGACTGGTTTCGTGAGAAAGGGTCACATTTTGTATACTGTATAACCTTTGGATTTGCAAAACGAAACAGCCGGCTGGGGACAAAAGACAATATAATAAGATGAGAAAACCATTGACAATGTAAAGATTGATTACAAGAGTGGTTTGGGGGGGGGCGGATCATTTTGTAATATACTGCATGCCATTTTAAAAACTCTGCAAATGAAAAAATGGTTGGTTGTACTGCATACCATTTTAAAAACTCTGCAAATGAAAGAATGGTTGGTTGTTTGTTGGAGACGAAAGACGTTAAATAAAGGCTGAAGTTTCAAGTGATTTCTTATGTTGTCAGTTAATTAATTAATGTCAGTGTTCTGTTCTGTCATTTTAACTCATTCTGCCCCAAGATCGGAATCCCCAAATGTTGAAGTCGTCTTCAGAAGACTGCGTTGCAGTGCAGGACACCGATCCACCATGATGGTTCAAGGGTGATGCCAGAATAGCTTGGCGCCCATAGGCACCAAGCTATTCTGGCATCACCCTTGAACTATCATGGTGGATCTTTATTTTGCTGTGGTGTGTCTGGGGTAGAATAAGTTAAGCCCAAATGTTGAAGTCGTCTTCAGAAGACTGCGTTGCAGTGCAGGACACAGATCCACCACGATAGTTCAAGGGTGATGCCAGAATAGCTTGGCGCCCATAGGCGCCAAGCTATTCTGGCATCACCCTTGAACTATCGTGGTGGATCTTAAATTTTGCTGGGGTAGAATAAGTTAAGTGTTCGTTTCTTCGTCTGGGTCTTTTTCTATCTTTGATATTTTTCCACACTTTTTGACCCTCATCATAGTCATACTGAGGCTAATAGCTTCAAATCTGTTCACTGCCATAATTCTATGCAAGCTACATTACAGTACTTACAGATGAGGACATAGACCAATGGCTTTAGTTCAAGGGTGGTGCCACAATAGCTTGGCGCCTAGAGGCACCAAGCTATTCTGGCACTAACCCTTGGACTATTTCAGTTACACTAGTTGCACACACTGGTGTATTCCGAATGATAAGGGTTAATATTCAAAATGCTCTGTTGCTGTTTGTCTGAAACTCCAGAGTACCCAAAAACACACAAAAAAAGTCCTTTAATTTCCAGAATACATTATGTTGATTCTCACATCAATGCCATGATAAACTGTTTTGCTTCAAAAGGACAAAACGCAGCAATGTTTAAAAGATTTCCTCTGTAAAAATCATAATCGAAAGGTTTCGGGCCAGTGTTTATTGAATTTTGCACCATACTATGTAAAGAATATTAAAGCACACATACACATTTAAGTTGGGGAAAAAAAATTAATGTGAAAAAGAAGTATTCCATGAACTTGACCTTATTACAGACGCCTACTGTTGTGAAGACACCCATTTTGACTGTAATGCCAGTCAGTTTTGTGTGAGAGAGACACCCACCCACTTTATTGGCAGAAACCCATTTTTTCGGCATCTAGTGCCTCTGTTTCTAGAAAATGTCTATTTTATTTTAAGTTATAGAGCTTAGTTATAAGGTGAGTTCTAAACATTCGCATCAATTCCAGAGCCCTAGAATAAATAGAAATATGGGAACCCATTTTCACATGAAAGGGTAGGTAACCCACTGTGAGGCTTATGTGCGCCTGTGTGTGTGTGTGTGTGTGTGTGTGTGTGTGTGTGTGTGTGTGTGTGTGTGTGTGTGTGTGTGTGTGTGTGTGTGTGTGTGTGTGTGTGTGTGTGCGTGTGTGTGTGTGTGAAAGACACAGCAGGTCGCAAGATCCTGAAAGGCTGTACAATGCTTCTTTATTTATTCGTATTATTTATTATTTATTCATTCTTTGGTACTTCGGAGACATATATTGCATCCCCTCCCTCCATCGAGCCTTCCCCCCCCCCCCCCCAAACCAAAAAAACCAAACAAACCCAAAAATCAAAAATAAAACACAAAAGCAATTAAAACAACAACAAAAAACAAGGGGGAAACAACAAGGACACAACAACAATTGCTGTACCAGAATCTTTTAGGATTTATAATCATTATAAGTATAACCTTCATTGATGCCACAACGTCTAATATCGGTATGATAATATGAATAAATAAAGAAGCATTGTTATGTACAGCCAATACAGTAAATTGGATGAGAGAGAGACAATCGACTGTTTACATCTTCACAAACCAGATAGGTGAGGCTAGCTAGACTGTTTACATAGTTGCCAAAAGATACAAGGGAGATCAATCTTAGGTCGCCATGGGTCAAGCTGATTTATAGTAGCTGCCCTTCGTAGGGAAACATATTTGCTCAGTGTAGGCCACTCCAGATGAAAAGATATAATAACAAACACAAAACGACAAATAACCTCTCCTTTCTCACCCTTCCGATATCAAATAAAGCTTCAGGCTGTACTGTGTAACTTACGGAAAGCTTGGCCTGGTACATATCCAGTTTGCGTCCAGGCAAGACACAAATGGCCTGCTCTGTCCGTTGGGTGGTCGAGTGTCGTCTGCTACTGTTGCTATCAGTAGAAATATCGCTGATTTACATCAGTGATCGCGGTGCCCACTCGCTGCATACAGGAAGTGGCCTGTCTTTTTCACGGGAGTTTTGCCAGCACGACAAACGCAGTTGAAAACTCAGTCAACTGAGTTGCAAACCGGTTTGCCGACTTAGGGGCAAGCTTAGCCGAACGTTCACGACAGGGCCCTCGCCGTGTCCTATAAAGGTTTTTTTTAAAACACGTGCGGGGCGGAGTTTTTTTTTTTTTTTACTGTTTCTCAGCTTTAAAAGATGTTAGTTTCCTCAGTATGTACAGTCTTTGTTGGCACTTTTTGAAAACAGTCTGCACATGTGGGCCAAAGGTAAGTTTAGAATCAAGAGTCACGCCCAAATATTTGAAACTGTCAACAATTTCTACAGTTTTATCATCGATGGTTGTGTCGCCGTCAAAGTGGCCCTTGCTTCGGAAATCAAAGACCATCTCCTTTGTCTTGGGAACACTTAATTCCCAAAAATTATCTTGGCACCATGCAGACATGTCGGCCACTGTGTCGCTGTTGGAAAGTCGAGCCACCACTGTCATGTCGTCAGCAAACTTGACGAAGGAGTTGGAGTCGTTTTTACTTCGACAGTCGTTGGTATCCTCTCCCCAACACACACAGCAAAGAAGAACTCCCGTCTGCTTTTTCTACCTATTTTTCGGACAAAATCCAAACTCTGCGCGACACACTCGACACCCTGCCTTCTCCGCCTTGCCCTCCCGAACCCCCCTTTTCCGGCACTCCCCTCTCGTCCTTCCGCCCCGTCTCTCAGGATGAAGTACTCAAGACCATAAAGTCCATGCCCTTCAAAACCTGCGAGCTAGACCCCCTCCCAGCTTCTCTCTACCGTGACGGCCTTCCAAAACTTCTGCCCTTCATTACCGACATCATCAACGCATCTCTAGAAAACGGCTCCGTCCCCGATATCTTCAAGTCCGCCATCGTCCGTCCTCTCCTAAAAAAAAAACAACCTCGACCCAAACGAACTCAAGAACTATCGCCCAGTCTCCAATCTCTCTTTCCTGTCCAAGCTTCTTGAGAAGGTTGTTCTCAACCAGCTCAACCTCCACCTCACCGACAACAACCTCCTCAGTCCATTCCAGTCTGCCTATCGCAAACATCACAGCACTGAAACAGCCCTTCTACATATCTTAAACGATCTGCTTCTCTCCACCGACTCGGGCAACATCTCTCTTCTTACACTACTCGATCTCTCTGCCGCCTTTGACACTATAGACCACTCTATCCTCCTCCACCGACTCCACCACTCCTTTGGCATCACTGATTCTGCTCACTCCTGGTTTCTCTCCTACCTCTCCGACAGACAGCAGTCCGTCACCATCAACGGCGTCTCTTCCAACCCAGTCACGCTCTCCTGCGGAGTCCCACAGGGGTCCGTCCTGGGCCCGGTCCTTTTCACACTCTACACCTCTCCTCTGTCCAACATCATCCAGTCTCACCGCATACACCACCACCTCTACGCTGACGACTCACAACTGCTAGACAAAGACAAACTCGACAACACTCAGTCACTACTGACTCGCACGGCTGACTGCTACGAAGACGTGAAAAACTGGATGACAGCAAACAAGCTCAAACTGAACGACGACAAAACGGAAGCCATGCTGGTAGGCACTCGCCAGAAACTCTCCCAGCTCCCTCCCTCTCTACACCTTCAACTCGATAGCACCCCCATCTCCCTCTCTGATTCGGCCAAGAACCTCGGCGTTATCATCGATTCCTCTCTGTCCATGACCAGCTTCGTTTCCGCCACGGCCCAGGCATGTTATTTCCACCTCCGCCGCATCAGTCAGATCAGAAAATACCTCACTACCGAAGCTACCACCAAACTTGCTGTCTCTCTCATCTTATCTCGCATCGACTACTGCAACTCTCTCCTTTCCGGCCTCCCTCACTCCACCATTTTCACTCTCCAACGCGTTCAGAACAATGCTGCCCGCCTCGTCCTCAGAAAGAAAAAATCCGACCACGTCACACCCCTGCTCAAACTCCTTCACTGGCTCCCCATCCCCCAACGCATCCAATACAAAATTCTGTCTCTCTGCTACAAATCCCTGAACAACTGCGCTCCTGCCTATCTCTCCAACTTACTTCACCCCTACACACCTTCCCGCTCCCTCCGCTCTGCCTCTGACCCTCTCCGCCTCCACATCCCTCGCACCAAACTTAACACTTTCGGCCCCCGCTCCTTCTCCGTCTACGGTCCATCCACCTGGAACACTCTCCCACTCTCTCTCCGTCAGAAACACTCTCTCTCTCCTCCTTCCAGTCCGCCCTCAAAACTCACCTCTTTCAACAGTTTTAGCACTATATCACCACACTCCCCACCCCAAGCTGACCGTCGTAATGTATTCCACTGTTTGTGGTACCCAAGTCATTGTCTAAAGCGTGCGCATGCGTGCGCGAGTTGTGAGTGCGCGCTTAGAGTTATAATTATTATAAGATAAGCGCATTATAAATACCGTGGGGTCTGTCACTGAGACTGTCCAGCGCTGAGTAATTCCCCTTGGTTTGTTGTACAATTCTGCCAGCGCTAGCCTCACCTATCTGGTTTGTGAGTGTCTCTGAGAAAGCTGTACACCCAATGGATGAAGGTAGGTGGGACTTGTAGATCTAGCAGCTTCTCAATCATTTTGTGGCGCTGAATGGTATTAAACGCGCTCGAATAGTCCACAAAGAGCACACGTGCGTAGGTGCCTGGAGTGTCCAGATTACTGATAAGTAAATGCAGCAAGGTGGCCACCGCATCTTCCACACTACGTCCATGCCGGCAGGCAAACTGGTATGGGTCCAGCTTGTCCTGTACAAGTGGCGCGAGTTTACTGAGGATCAGCTTCTCAAGGAATTTCATGGGTAGGGAGGTGAGAGCCACGGGTCTGTAGTCATTCAGTTCTTTAGGAGAGGTGTTTTTATTGGGGGGATAGGAACAGGCTGGGTACAACCCCGAAGTCTACGGATGCCTGATAGAGGGGCTGGTATGTAGGTGACAGCTCGCTTGCACAGCACCGGAGGAGACGACCCGTCAAGTTGTCAGGTACAGCTGCCTTCCTGACGTCGGTACGTTGGAACAGTCGGGTGACGTCATCCTCGGTGATGGTGATGGCGCCGGGGGTGGGGGGTGGGACAGTATCCAGAAGCCTCGTGCACTCGGAAGGGAAGTCGTGCAAGTCGAACCGCGCGTAGAACTGATTCAGGTCCGCTGCGTCGGGCATGTTAGCCGTATGGTGGCGAGTATTAGCGGGGTCGGGACAACCGCCCATCAGTTTCAGGTTCCTGAATGCCTCTCGGGTGTTCATACACAAATACCTGTCTCTCCATTTTGTTCTTAAAGTTCTGATTGGCTTTTCCAAGTTCAGCCCTAAGTGCGACATTAGCCTCTCTGAATGATGTTTTGTCACCCGACTGACTGAAGGCCGCTTGCTTTTGACGCACTGCCTCTCGCACGTCTTTGGAAATCCACGGTTTTGAATTTGAGTTTACTGTTATGGTCTTTTCCGGAATGACAGTGTCCTGGCAGAATTTAATATAGTCCGTGTAAATCGTGTGGCCTGGATGGAATAAACAACCTGGTACTGAAATTGTCCCTTCCATACACAGCTGAAACCTTGACATTTATATTCAACCTTTCTATCGTGCAAGGTATTTTTCAAGTTGCCATGAAAGATGCTAAAGTTGTCCCTATTCCCCAATGTAAAGATCCCAAAGGTCCAAACGATTTCCGTCCTATTTCAGTGTTATCAATGTTATTGAAGCCAATAGAAAGACACGCACAAGCATCTACTCCAATTCTTGGAGAATCAATGCCTACTTATATCTCTTCAGTCCGGTTTTAGACCTAAACACGCATGTCATACTGCACTCGTTCACATCTTCGACACTTGGCTCTCATCAATAAACAATTCCGAATTAAATGGTGCAGTTTTTCTGGACCTAGCCAAAGCGTTTGATTTAGTCAATCACAACATTCTTTTAAAGAAACTTTCAGTATATAAGCTTGATTCTAACTCTATATTTTTTTCTCCTCCTACCTCAGTAACCGCCGACAGAAGGTTTACTCAAACGGAAGGTATTCGTAGGAAGAAATAGTAAGGCACGGAGTCCCCCAAGGTTCTGTCCTAGGGCCTCTTTTATTTTCTTTATTCATCAATGACCTGCCTCTTTCCATCTCAAATCCTGAGGTAAAATGCGAACTCTTTGCTGACGATTCAACGCTGCATATATCAGACAAACGTGAAACAACGCTAAATAGTATCTTCCAGCAAAGTCTCGAAAAGTGTCAGATTGGTGTTAGCAAAATCGCATGCTAATCAGTACTTCTAAAGCCAAAAGCATGTTGATAACAACCCGCCAAAAACAGCAGCTAAATCCTGCCCCTCTGAAACTGTCACTTGGCAATAAACCTTTCCAACAAGTATCCCAGCACCGCCTACTGGGAGTTGTGATTGACGACCATCTCAACTGGTCGCCGCATATAGACAGATTGTGCAAAACCTTGTCCAGGAATGTATTTCTGCTCACTAAACTTAGACATATTCTTAGTACAAAGTGCTCTACAATGTTCTTTCACGCACACATTAAAAGCCACTGTGACTATGCATCCGCTTTGTGGGACGAATGCAGTGAACTTCATATTAAAAAAATCAACTCACTGTATCGTCGTTCAGTTAAAACAATTATTCCACTCCCTATATCCACAGACAAAACATTAAATTCCCTTGACCTGCTTCCACTAAAGGAACAACTCAAATTTAACAAATGCGTCCTCATGCACAAAATATTTCATTATCAAGCCCCTGAGTATATGTGCATGCTCTTTAACTTCAGCCCTAGACATCAGCTACATACGAGGAATGGCTTGCTTCATTTACCCCACCCCAGGATAGTTATCTACAAGTCAAGCTTTCTATTTTCAGGTAGTTCTGTTTGGAACTCATTGCCTTTAAACGTTAAATCATTTTCGGGTAAAACCCATTTTAAACGTGCTTTGCACACTCACTTCCACTCAGCGTGACTTCACAGTTCGCCATATAAACATAAAATTGCTGATAATACATAAACGTCCAACTTTTTTTTTTCTTTCTCCATACATTTGCTAAATGAACATCAATTGTCCTGTCGGTGTCGCTATACGCTATTGATGCTGCTGATTCTATGACACTGTCTTAGATGAGTATAATATTAGTGCTATGCACTCATTTACTTCCCTTGCGTTTTGCATCAGTGGCAGTTGCGAATTCTCCATTGCAATTTTTGTTTCCTTTCAATAATTCTCCTATTGTGTTTTTCCGTATTTTTTTTAAATTATTATTATTATTATTTGCATGATGTGTCCTTCCTGTTATGTTCTGTTTTGTTTACAGGACAGCTTGTAAGACAGGCATTGAGTTGCCTAATAGCTTTATTCTGAATAAAAAAAAAGATTCATCATCATCATCATCATCATCATCTCTCTTTCTCTCTGTGTGTGTGTGTGTGTGTGTGTGTGTGTGTGTGTGTGTGTGTGTGTGTGTGTGTGTGTGTGTGTGTGTGTGTGTGTGTGTGTGTGTGTGTGTGTGTGTGTTTGTGTGTGTGTTTGTGTGTGTGTGTGTGTGTGTGTGTGTGTGTGTGTGTGTGTGTGTGTGTGTGTGTGTGTGTGTGTGTGTTTGGTGGGGGTTTTGGGGGAAGGGGGGAACGGGGGGTGTTTATTTATTTTTTTTTTTTTGGGGGGGTTGTTTTGAGATTTATTTATTTATTTATTTATTTATTTATTTATTTATTTATTTATTTATTTATTTTTTATTTTTTGTTTTTATTTTTATTTTATTTTATTTTTTTTTTTTTGGGGGGGAGGGGGGGGGGCCGGAGTACAACTTGATGTCACCGATATTAAAAAAAAATCCAAATAGCTTGTCGTTTAAGCCATATATAACTATAACTTGATGTCACCTACTTGATAATACCGATAAAAAAAATCCAAATAGCTTGTTGTTAAAGCCATAGAACTATAACTCGATATCAACGATAAAAACATCAAAATAGCTTTTCGTTTACGCGGTAGAACTATAACTTGATGTTACCGATAAAAAGATCAAAATAGTTGGCGTAGAACTATAACTCGCTGTTACTCATAAATGATTAGAATAGATTGTCGTTTAAGCCATATAACTATATCTTGATGTTACCGTTTTTGTTTTTTGTTTTGTTTTGGTGGTTGTTGTTTTTTTTAAAGATTAAAATAGCTTGTCGTTTAAAGGGGCACCGCCGACCATTTTTAAGGCTTCAGTTCGCAAAAAACTTTTACAGGACACTTAGACAGTGACCACCCTATTGTCCCACCAAATGCTTTTTTTCGTCCGTTCAAAGTGAAAAAGGCCCACGGGAATCTTTTGAGGGATTCGTGAAAAGATTCCTTCTGATAGGCGATGGTAGCTGACGTCATAAGTATTCTATATGACCTTAGGTCATCTGCATAATTATAACCAATCAGAGACAAGATGGCGGATGAGCCAGCTAAGAAAAAAAGAAAGTATCATCGAGTCGTTTATCATTTATCTCTTACTGATTTTGCCGCAAGATTTTAAACCTGTTTTATCATATAGTTATGATGTTACGCTGAGCTAGTTATCACATTTATGCTGCAGAGATATGAAAACTACGGTGTTTGTGTGAACGTTGCACATCGATGGTCATCGTAACATTTTTCTGTCTGTGCTCTCATTCACTCGATTCAGAGAGTTTTTTCCCGCTGCGAGGGTGCATTTGATGTTTCCAATAATGCTGTACGCCGACCTCGATGTTTGAGGTGTGAAACTGATTGCAGTGCAGAAAGTGGGTATAAATACCAATGTTCTGTTTCAATGATGGAAGACGGTGCGTGTTTCCGAGGGGTAAAAGATCCTCGAAAAAGAATCAAAGGTCAAACTAGGCACCGTGGACTCGCTTTGCGAGCGCCACAAGCACGCCCTCGGTGCACTACGCACGATCGTTACTAGTACAATACTAGCAGATCGAGCGGAACTCGCATTGTGATTTTGACATCATACCGAGTATGGAAGGTTATTCTACTTTCTAGTGAAAAATTACGTCAAAGGGATGCCGCAGAACATCAGTACACGTGTACACTGACACGTGTGTACATCACACCGATGACATCGTGACCTGCAGCCGATATTGTGATAGTCATACGGGTTCTGCCTTGTGACTTAGGCTCGTAAATATGCACATTAATTCAAAACTAGGCTGATCACACGATAATTCGCGACTCGGGTACAAAAACAACACACCCTAAAAACGATGAATTTCGACATTTGGCATTGTATTCACATCATAAAGCTCTAAGATAGTACACAAAGGACCCATAGACATATTCTCAGCAGTATCTGTTGCAGACAGTTTTCTGACTGTTGAGATGCTTGATCTTGGGGAACATAACTTTAAGCCGTAACACTATAATTCGATGTTATTAATAAATAGATCGAAGTAGATGTCGTTTAAGCCACAGAACTATAACTTGGATGTTACCGATAAAACGATCAAAATATTTGTCGTTTTAGGCCATAGAACTAAGAGTACAACTTCATGTCACCGATTTTTAAAAAATCCAAATAGCTTGTCGTTTAAGCGATAGGTCTATAACTTGATGTCACCTACTTGATGTTACCGATAAAAAGATCAAAACAGCTTGTCGTTTAATTTAAGGCCCCGCCACACATGCCGGTTGTGCCCCGGTTTTGAAGCCGATTCCGATCCGATTAGGATCGGATGGCATCATATATCCGATCCGATCCCAATCGGCTGGGAATCGGGTGTCTAGAACCTGGTCTATTTTTCCGATCCAAATCGGCCCCGATTGTAAGCTTCAACCAATCAGAGCGCGTCTCGCAAAGCATGTCGTTTCAGTTTGAAAATGGCGGAAAATCAGTACCACCTCCGTTGCCGATGTTTCGCCCGCCTCTTCTCAAATATGATGCAAAACTGCTGCACATCATCATCACTGTCAAAACTAGCAGCCATTTCGCTGAACAGGTACGACCTTGATCTTCGATTCAACCCGGTCGGCTAAAAAAAAGTCGGGAAATGTGTGGCAGTGCACACGTTTTTATAGTCCGGTCCGATCACACTCCGATTCGAAACTGCTCGAGAATCGGACTCAAAATCGGGCATGTGTGGCGGGGCCTTAAGCCGTAGAAATGTAACTCAGTTTCACCGATAAAAAGATCAAAATAGCTTGTCGTTTAAACCGTAGAAGTATAACGATGATACCGATGAAAAGATCAAAATAGTTGTCGTAGAACTATAACTCGCTGTCTGAGGCATACGGATGAAAATGACTGAAGTCAGCAAGAGGCAGAGATCCTCATGAGCCCTAACTCCTTCCGGGACTCAGTTTTTGTTGTTGTTGTTGTTGTTGTTGTTTGTTGTTGTTGTTTTTTGTTTGTTTTTTTTTTGGGGGGGCTCTAGAACCGAGGCCCCGAATCCAACCGCAAAGAATCCTTGACGCATTAACTTACCGTATGATTTGACGGTGACGCATAATATATTTTGGATCCTAACGCTTTCCAAATGCCTAAAGGCCCCGCCACACATGCCCGATTTTGAGGCCGATTCTCGATCAGTTTCGAATCGGGGTGTGATCGGGCCGGACTATAAAAACGTGTGCACTGCCACACATTTCCCGACTTTTTTTAGCCGACCGGTTTGAACCGAAGATCAAAGTCGTACCTGTTCTGCAAAATGGCTGCTAGTTTTGACAGTGATGATGATGTGCTTGCATTATCAGCAGTTTTGCATCATATTCGGGAAGAGGCGTGCGAAACATCAGCAACGAAAGGTGGTACTGATCTTCCGCCATTTGCAAACTGAAACGACATGCTTTGCGAGACGCGCTCTGATTTGTTGAAGCTTACAATCGGGGCCGATTCGGATCGGAAAAATAGAGCAGTTTCTAAACACCCGATTCCCAGCCGATTGCGATCGGATCGGATATATGACGTCATCCGATCGCAATCGGATCGGAATCGGCTTCAAAATCGGGGCATAACCGGCAAGTGTGGCGGGGCCATAAGTTTCCTTCAGATATCGTGGCGCACACCGGAATTGGAGCGGATCCGTTGCATTGGGTAGGTTGTTTTCGTCGTTAGACGGGGCAAAAATCTCCAGGTTTGAATACGTGATGCTTTTTTCTACGCAGCAGATTTGTCTTGGTAAAGGTATTAGCTGGTGGTGCAGAATTACTTAGTATTTTTCTTTTTCTTCCCGTTAAGAGCCTTCTCAAGGAGTCAGTACAGTGTTTTCATATGTACTGCAAGAATGAGGCGTCAACAAAATTATGAACAAAAAAACTATGACGCCATCTTGCTGTTGAGTGACGTAAATATTTTCTTGTTACCATCGTTATATGCTAATGACGTGGAATCTATTTATCCGCCCAAATTCTTCAATTTCTTGTGGACAAAATGGCAGGAGGTTGCAGTAGCTGACAGGTTCTTGTGCATTTAATGAAACCTTGTACATGAGTTTATGGTGGCATAGGAGCTCAAGGTAAGTTGATTTTCTGGTTCCTTCTTTTCTTTATTAATATTTCTGTCGTTTAGCGCCGCTCCACGACTCTTAGACGTTTTTAACATAGCAGGGACTCCAAGCGCTGTTCCTTGGTATGCGCTAGGTCTACGAGCTACTGCCACAGAGGCACAAGGGGCAATTGCACACACACACACACACACACACACACACACACACACACACACACACACACACACACACACACACACACACAGAGAGAGAGAGAGAGAGAGAGAGAGAGAGAGAGAGAGAGAGAGGGAGAGAGAGAGAGAGAGAGAGACTATGGTAAACAACAATCAGATGTATTTGAAAACGCATTATCTTTATTGTCGTCTGCTCTTTCGATTTCGCATGCACGAGCTCTTTTCCATTTGCACTCACGTTACTATTCCTGGACTAGGGATCACATGACTGGTCTCATGATTTCAACGGAAGTGTTTCTCCACCGCAAATTTACATAACCAAGATGGCGTCCAGTCCCGAGTGGGTCGATTAGAAACAAGCGTCAAACGGTGACGCTTCGCTTCAAAGTTGCGACGTACTTTCAGGTAGCAGAACAGCTTCGGACACAGTATAACGTTAATATTAGGCCTAGTAAGTGTGCAAGTGCAAGTGCGCTGGATCATGAGGATCTCTGTCTCTATGCTTCTTACATTAAGGTGTTGCTAGTCGTGTTCTGGCAGTGATAGGGTTAAACATTGCATCAAACAATCAGTTCAGATTCGGCTGTGATTACATCCCCTCGCTTTACAGCAAAATAACTAAAATGAGTGGGTACGGTGTTATAGACTCCGCCGCAAAATACTCATCAGCTCTTCCAATACTCAGTCTTATGTGCGCCCCTGCCTGGAGTTGGGTGAGACTCACAGTCTAACAGCACACGTGACAGCTCTGGCTCCACAGCGACGGGAGGGTGATGCAACAGCCGATCGTAACCGTCGTTAAACGTTTTCGGGTGCTGTACCTTATCAGGTTCTATCAACAGGTGTCGACATGTGAACTGCAAAGAAAAGAATCGTTGTTGGGTTGAATTGGGCTTTATTTGTTTTCTTTGTTTGTTTGCTTTATTGGTATTTGTTTGTTTGTTTGTTTGTTTGTTTGTTTGTTTGTTTGTTTGTTTGTTTGTTTGTTTGTTTGTTTGTTTGTTTGTTTGTTTGTTTGTTTGTTCGTTCGTTCGTTCTTTCGTTCGTTCGTTCGTTCGTTCGTTCGTTCGTTCGTTCGTTCGGTCGGTCGGTCGGTCGTTCAGTCGGTTAGTCGTTCGGTCTTTAGTAGTTCATATGGTCGGTCGGTTTGTAGGTCGGTTTGCAGTTTGGCTGGTTGTTTGGTTGGTTGGATGGTTGATTGGTTGGAAAAAATCGACAAAAAAAGGGTTATTGGTCAGTTTCCAAATCTGAAAATGTTGACCTTTGATTTTGATTGAAGTTCAGCTGACGTAGTACTCACCTCCAGATTGACGTCATTTCTCATGAAGCACTTCTCCGTCTTGACGTCACACACGCCCTCGCAATAGAACTCATTGTATCTACAATCACGGTCTGTTTTGCAGCGATAGTCTTCACCTCTCTTCAGGCGGAAAGTCATGGTGGCGTTGAAGAAATTGTCATTACTGTCGATAGACCGCAAACTACCGTCATCGCATACGCCAAAATTGACGTACTTGATGTCACAAAGGAACATGCGGTCGGGCAGGGTGGTTTCTAAGATGTGTAAAAACTGTAGTATCTTCAGAACCCCGCGTGCTCTGTCCTCCCAAGGGGCATCGCGGCGTGAGCGATTCACCGGATAAATCACCAGCGGTTCATGACAAGACTCCTGCAACAAAAACAAAACTTGTTTATATATATTTTGCATTTTGCTTTATATAGTGCGGATAGCAGGCAGATGTGATTCGGGTCAAGTAATCGCATCTATCTGTTTATCGGCACTATATCAAGCAAAATGTTGCTCAATAAAATGTATGTACCCAGTCCAAAACAAAACTCTACCAGAGTCCTTCCGATTACCGCCATTGGTGCTGAAGTGGTCACATTCGCTATATTTGGACATACAACTTCCTAGCTTGACACTACTAACCGAAATGTACTCAGCGCAAATCCATCCAGGCGTACATCTACACAGTGCAAATGTGTTCCTCTGAATTTCCATTTATTTTTAGAACTAAGGAGACTCAGCGTGAATCTTTACAGCATGATTCCACCAAGCATAAAGCGACAATTTCAGAGCCACCACATTTCGGTTAGTAGTGTCAAGCTGGGAAGTATTATGTCTAAATATAGCGAAATTGACCACTTCAGCACCAATGGCGGTAATCGGAAGGACTCTGGTAAAGTTTTGTTTTGGACTGGGTACATACATTATATTGAGCAACATTTTGATTGATGTAGTGCCGATAAACAGACAGATGTGATTACTTGACCCTATCAAAATGTCCTCGTCGCACCGACTCGGACATTTTGATTCGGGTCTCAGAATCACATCTGCCTGTTATCCGCAAAATATCAAGCAAATCATATATATATACCGCTGTCGGTAGCAATTTAGATCGAGGTGATTCCTACAGGAATTATAATTTATACCGGAAATAATTAACAATTTTAAAGAAGATTTGGAAGGACAGAGTACAGTACTGTTTGGAACTTAGCATGCAAGTAAAAATGCATATCACCTGGCTATTTGTTTGTTTGTGTTTTTGTTTGTTCGTTCGCCTTTTTGTTTGTTTGTGTCTGTCTGTCTGTCTGTCTGCCTGTCGGTCGGTCGGTCGGTCTGTTTTTTTCATTGTTTCTTTGTTTGTTTGTTTTTTTGCTTTTGTTTGTTTGTTTGTTTGTTTGTTTGTTTGTTTCTTTGTTTGTTTCTTTGTTTGTTTGTTTAAACTGATGAAACAAGTAGACTAAACTTTAGGGCATAGGGCCTCCATGCGGTCTCATATATTTGTCCTGGCCATTGGTCGTCGAAACACTTTTTGACCTACATTTGATTTTCGGAAAACGTCTATTTACCTGTAGGTAGTAGTGTCCACACGATCCGTAAATCTCCGGAAACACCCGAGCGTACTTCAGAGACTTCGCATACACGTACTCCTGCTGTTTCATTGTCAGCGACACAGAATTCCACACGGCTCGATTTTGCCGCTCAAGGTCGTGTCCTAGACCTGGAAATTGACCCCACATGGCTTGATGATGTCGCTGTCGATAAAAGGGAGAAAGCCGACATTGTTTTTCACGGCCTTTATGATGATGTCTTGTACCCCTGTGTAGAATGCCGTTGCGTTGCCCCAGGGTCCCTGCCAGTCCTTTACTAGACTAAGGCCCTCGCTAAATCTCTTTACTCTCGTTTTAAGGAATGCTGGGACAGTGACCCCTTCTCGGCATGATTCAGTGCAGTTGACCTTCAGGACCTTTGACTATTGAACAGAAACCACAGTGTCAGGTATCGTACAAGAAAATTGTGCCCTTGCTTGCGTTTGTTATTGTTGCTGTTGTTTGGGTCTTTTGATGGTTTTTGTTGTTTTTTTGTTTGGTTGTTGTTGTTTTGTTGTTTTTTTGTTGTTGTTGTTCTCTCTCTCTCTCTCTCTCTCTCTCTCTCTCTCTCTCTCTCTCTCTCTCTCTCTCTCTCTCTCTCTCTCTCTCTCTCTCTCTCTCTCTCTCTCTCTCTCTCTTTTCTGCACGAAATAGTTACCATAATTAGCACAGTGTCTGTGCAAATCGATCCCAAATTGGATTTTTTACATCAATGTTATCGAGAAACATAATCTTAACCCCATTGTTCATACAGCCAGTATTCACAAGAGGTGACAAGAAGCTCAGATGATGTTGTTTATTTTTAAAGCTCACAGAAAACTTTTCTTAGCCCTTTGGCTGTCGGTAACGCCTCTTGTCGATGTGATTCCTGCGGGATTAGCCTCGACAAGTCAACGGGTAAATTGTGTTAAAAACTAACATCGTGTTCTAAAAGAAACTTTGGGCGGTAACAGAAACAGTAACGTACCCACTTCTGGAAGCCGTATTTTGGACATCCAGCTACATCTAAAACAATCGTTTTGTGGTCACATAGAGGCGAGCAGAGGTCGCCCGCAATCGCGCCTGTTCTGTACAGAGCACACTGTAAAGACAAATAAGTAAATGAATAGATAGATACTTCAGTACGGAGAGATGGGATTGGGGGCGGGGAGGTCAACGAGCAACTAATTACACAAGTCAAATTGCATATACATAGATTTGTATATAATGAAAGAAAGGAAAGAAAGAAAGACAGGGAGGAGAAAGAATGAATGAACGAACATAGAAACAAACCAATGATTTGTAAAGTCATATTAACAAACAAACGCGCGCGCGCGCGCACACACACACACACACACACAAAACAAACAAACAAACACACACACATACACAAACACACGCGCGCGCGCGGAACATGAACAGGAACTGGTTTTAGCAAGAGATATAGATTCCCATGAACCCCCCCCCCCCCCCCCAACAGCGTGGACTCATGAGGATGTATACCTCTTGCAGCTGGGTGATATTCAATTTTCTCGCCAGCCAAAGGGTTATATTGTAGGGGAGATGGACAGGCTGAGACACGTGGCAGGGTGAGACACCCCCAAAATAAGGCTTTTATGGTTATAATTAAACCGTTCTTTTTCCGCTGATAATATTTCCAGAACCCTATTTACAACATCAACCAAGTTTTAGCAGGAGTGGTCACATGTGCTTTCAGCCGGAGGAAGTTAGGCTTGTTTTTCAAGATTACGAAAATTTCTGTCAATGTTTAAAAATGTTAATTTTAGAGTTATAATGCTCAAATGACAGTGGTGATACATGGCTTTTTCTAATGCAAAGAAACAAGGAAAGCTTGTGTTTGCGTCGGTTTAGTTAACAGTTCGGTAAATTTAGAAAACAGCGAAGTTTTTTGCAGGTACCTGCTTTGGGGCAGGTTGAGGCCGGGCAGGTTGAGACAGTGTCTCAACCTACCCCGGGCTGACTCAACCTGCCCCGTGCTATTATGGTGGATAGGTTCCTTTTTATTTTGACTCACGTGCGAAGCAAGTCTATGTTCTGGACCAGTGGTCGTCTGTCCAATATCCGTTCACCGCCATCCGTCCGCCGTCGTCCGTGGTAGACTTTAACGTTGGTATTTTCTCGGAGATTATTCAAGCCAGTCTTCAGACTTAGCCCACGGATACTTTGGGGCAACACTTTTCTAAACAAACAATTTGAGTGACTCTCTCGAAGGTCAAGGTCACGGGATCAGGAAATAGGTTAAAAAAGGCTCTATTTTGACAAGATTTATGTTTCTCAAATGTTATTCAAAACTTAAAACCCAAACATGGTACAGAGCTGCCTGATGGTAAAACCCTCCTGTGGATACCAATTTGGATGAACCCTCGGAAAGGCCAAGGGTCACAAGAGATCATGAATTAGGTCACAAATAGCCAATTTTGACAAAAATTGTTGTTGTTTTTTTCAAATTTTATTTGCAACTTCCATCCCAAACCTGGTACAGAGATACCTGATGGTAAGACCTTCCTATGCATACTTATTTGGACGACCTGTCGGAAAGGTCAAGGGTCGCAAGAGATCAGTAAACGATGTGAAAAATGTCTTTTTGGCTCAATTGCGAAGCAAAAGTGAGTCTATGGTCTGAGCCAGTGGTCGTCCTTCTGTCGTCAGTCGCCCGGGGTATACTTTAACGTTGGCATTTTCTCGGAGACTATTAAAGACATAGTCTTTAAACTTGGCCTAAGGATACTTTGTGGCAAGATCTTTTTAAACATACCAATTTGAGTGACCTCTTACAAAGGTCAAGGTCACAAGGGATCAGGAAATAGGTAAAACAAAATAGCTGTATTTTGACACTATCTTGGGGTTCTTTTTTCAAATACTATTGACAACTTCAAATCCAAACTTCGTACAAAAATATCTGATGGGAAGACCTTTTTATGCATACTACTTTGGATAATCCCTCGGAAAGGTCAAGGGTCACAAGAGCTCAGGAAATAGGTCAAAAACAGCCATATTGTGACAAAAGATGTTTTTTCTCAAATACTATTCACAACTTCAAACCCAAACTTGCTACAAAGATACCTGATGGTAAGACCTATCTATGCATACTAATTTGGATGATCACTCGGAAAGGTCAAGATTCACAAGAAGTCAGGAAATATGTGCAAAATAGCTATATTTTGACAAAAGATGTTTTTTTCTCAAATACTATTCAAAACTTCAAACTCAAACTTGGTACAGAGATACCTGATGTTAAGCCCTATCTATGCATACTGATTTGGATGAGCCCTTAGAAAGGCCAAGGACCACAAGAGATCGGCAGATGTGTGTAAAATGCTAGTTTTTGATAGAACTGTATTATTATCGACAGTTTTGCAAACTTTTCAATCAAATTTGGCTCAAAAGTAGCTGCTGATGATAAGAGTTTCCTAAGTATACTAATTTAGTTGACTCATCGCAAAGGTCAAGGGTCATGGCTATTTGACAGATGTGTGAAAACAGATTAAATTTTGAGAAAACATACATTTTGCTTTTGCAGAAGACATCTCTTTACTTATTGGAGATGTTGGAGAGACGGAAAGAACCATCAACGACCGTTTTAAAGAACATCTTCAGTCGGTCAAGTACCATTACAATAGACCGGTCGGGCGACATTTCAACCAGGCCGACCACTCCGTCTCGGACATTCGTGTTAAAGGCCTCTGGCTTATGCAAGCCAGTAATGTCTGGGCCAGGAAAGACCGAGAAAATTTTTTGATTAATAAACTGGGCACTGTGGCGCCACTCGGGATAAATATGAAAGATTAACTTTTTTTACCTTGCCTGTGTCTTTTTTATCAGTGCTAACTGTCATTTACCTTACTGAGTCGCTTCTGTATGACTACTCACTAACCAGATAGGTGAGGCTGGCGCTGAATGATATGTACTTTGTGAATCCCTTGGGGACTTTTTCAGCGCTGGCCGTACGTTTCGTTGGATCCCTTGCCCTTCCCTGTCGGACGCCTGGTCGCCGGTACGTGGATTTATGCGCGGGTGTGGGGGGCGATCGTGTGCATTCCTTTGGGGATGTATGTGGTCGTCTTGTTCGCATGCCTGTGCGTTCGTCCGTGGGCTGGTGGGTGCCTGTTGGGTGGGGCTGGTGGCTCTGGTTGTTTGCCTTCCCCCTCCCCCCCCCCCCCCCGCCCCCCTCCCCTCCCCCTTTTTCTCTCTCTCTCTCTCTCTCTCTCTCTCTCTCTCTCTCTCTCTCTCTCTCTCTCTCTCTCTCTCTCTCTCTCCTTCTCTCTCTCTCTCTCTCTCTCTCTCTCTCTCTCTCTCTCTCTCTCTCTCTCTCTCTCTCTCTCTCTCTCTCTCTCTCTCTCTCTCTCTCTCTCTTCCCTTTCCTCCTCCCCTTCCCCCGCCCCTTTTGTCTTTCTCTCCCCCAACACCCGGTTTTTTTTTTTTTTTTTTTTGAGTTACCCTTGAAGATGGTTTCACAACTACCTACTCTCCTCTTATACCATTATTCTCTTACTGATTTTGATTATATTTGCTTTGTTTCATTGATATTTCTTGTTGTGTACCATGCTAAATGCTGGGGGTTTTTTCCCGGGGTTCTCCCGTTTTTCCCCGAGGTAGTCCTCAACTTGATGGTGATATAAAGTTAGCCTTCGGGTTGGCGTTTAGCAGGCTTTGTGTATTAGACACACAGCCTACTTCGTGCCCAAGGATACTCCCCGTTCGTTCTCTCTCTCTCTCTCTCTCTCTCTCTCTCTCTCTCTCTCTCTCTCTCTCTCTCTCTCTCTCTCTCTCTCTCTCTCTCTCTCTCTCTCTCTCTCTCTCTCTTTCCCCCCCCTCTCTCTCTCTCCTCTCTCTCTCTCTTCCCCCCTCTCTCTCTCTCTCTTTCTCTCTCTCTCTCTCTCTCTCTCTCTCTCTCTCTCTCTCTCTCTCTCTCTCTCTCTCTCTCTCTCTTCTCTCTCTCTCTCTCTCTCTCTCTCTCTCTCTCTCTCTCTCTCTCTCTCTCTCTCTCTCTCTCTCTCTCTCTCTCTCTCTCTCTCGCGGTCTCTCTCTTCTCTCTCTCTCTCTCTCTCTCTCCCCGGCCTCACACACGCGCATTTACTTTTGGCCGGCTCGCTCCTGCGCGCGCTTACACACACTCTTGTCTCTCGTGTTTAGTTTTTCTCGGAATCTTTCTCTTACGATTTTTTTCTTTGACGTCATTATTTTACTTTTGTTCTTCCTTTTCTTTTCTTTATCTTTTTATTTTTACGTCACCTTCAGTTGCCACATTCCTTCTGCATATGAAGATAAGTAGCGGCTAATGTCTCTGTTTGTTTGTCTATTTTGACAAAGGGTATTTACCCGAAATATTAATAAATTGTGTTGTACCGTTTTTTCTAAGCGTGTTTCTTTCTCCGTTGGGTACTTCTTTACTTATTGTCACAAAGGTCACACATGTAGATTGGACATGTGACACGTGAGCCTTAAGGGCTTTGCCTTTCTTGTTTGTATAATTTTAGTTCTTATCAGTATTTTTGGAAAACTTTTCAACCAAATTTAGCAGAAAGGTAACTGATGCTAAGACCTTTTTGTGCTTACTAATTTGTTTCACTACTCACATAGTTCAAGGGTCATGGGAGGTTGACAAAAGTGAAAAATACGTACATTTTTAGAAAACATTGATTTTGCAGGTACAAAAGCCAACCCTTTCAGTATGTTAGAACACTTGAACACTTACTTATTTCAGTGACCTGTTGGAAAGGTCACAGTCAAAAAGGTTAAATTATTTATGTTGATCGGTCATGCACGTGAGCCTTACGGGCTTTGCCATTTTTGCTTTTTCTCTTTCAAAAATAGTACATGCCAGTGCCAGTACTTTACTAACATTTTATGTTTTTAGTATTAGTTGTCACAGCTGTGTATGTTCTTTTACAGAGTGTATTACTTTGCTAATTGATGAATCTTTTGGAATGGACTATTACATATGGTGAGGTTAGCTCAAGAGAAAATCGAATCGGGCACATTATTCCATAGGAAATATTGCCACGGCTATGCAGGTAGTGCATGAAGGACAGTCGCTGTATTGTGCTGCTGAAGCGTTTTTAATGCACAAAGGTACTTTGTGGCATGCCATGAAGACTTTGCTAAACGCAAACGGCTTAAAACTGACATTTAGAGCTGCAAAAAATGGCAGTTTGTTGGGCTTTCTTTTGGGTTTTCTTGAGTTGTTTTTTTTTTACTGAGTTTGAGCTCCAGCAAATACATATTGATGGCATCTAGCTGTAGTTTTCCACTTGATCTGAAAACTCATCTTGGTCTGGCCTTTCGGCTCACTCAGCGAAACATTAAAGTTCACCCCTCCTTCTGGGATGACAATTTAACGAGAAGGCAAAGACTGGGTGAATGGGGTTAACATAGAGATGAGTTTTGAGTCAGAACATACGCACGGAAGTCTGATTCAAAAGTTAAATGGAACATTGTGTGTGTGTTAGAATTTTGTGGAATTCTGACAAAGTTCCCACCTGCTTTGCATTTATTTTCTCGTTTTTCGAGTTGGCTCATAACATCCACCCGTTTCTCTTGTTTTGATGACGACTTTTTAAAAAGAATCTAGTCACTTTTTATTGCGCATATGATTTTTTTCTAGTAGCTCTATGACTGCTGCATATCTAACCAGAGTCACTTGTCACTTAATATATTTGCAAAATTAATTCTTGTCTCAACCTGCCCCAAAATGACTGTCTCAACCTGCCCCAGATTTTTATTTTTGATTGTGCCAAAAATGTTCAGTCTTCTGGTCTGATATTCGCTTTTAACTCTGAAAACAACGATCCAGCGTTTTGTTTAAACTGTAGTCAAAAAGCTAACTTTAACTGTGTGTGTTTGTGATCCGAACTAGAGTGCTGCGGCTCAAGCTGTCCTATCTTTGTCTCAACCTACCTTGCTCAGTGTCTCAACCTGCCCTGGGCTAGTTTAATCAGTTTTTGTGGCAAACTGTAGTATATTTTTGTTTATTTTGTTGTTTTGTATGTGCCGAAATGGTTTAATTTCCATTATTAGTTTATTTGACGGCTTTATCTTGAATACGGCCTGCCTAAGAACGAAAAGAGACTTTTGGGTCTCACCCTACCCCGGTCTCCCCTAATTGTATAGTGTAAGAGTGTAAATAAGGAAGTAAGATTTCTTACCAAGTTTTGAATCTCAACTTGAGCATCTCCTCGGCACACCCATTTCTTGACCAAGCCTTTGTGTTCCTGCACTTCTTTCTGTTTTTCTTTCTGTTCCTGCACTTCTTTCTGTTTTTCTTTCTGTTCCTGCACTTCTTTGTGTTCCTGTACTTCTTTGTGCTCCTGCACTTCTTTCTGTTCCTGCACGTCTATTTTGTCTTGCACTTGTTTGTCTACCTGTTTGCCTTTTTGCAGTTCTTTCTGTTCCTGTACTTCTTTGTACTCATACAGTTCTTTCTGTTTCTGCACGTCTGTTTGTTCCTGAACCTCTTTGTATTTCTCCGCTTCTTTCTGTACTTCTGATTGTCGATGTGGTTCTTTGTTTACATACGCTTCTTTCTGTACTTTTGTCTGTCCATGTACTTTTTCGTGTTCCTGTATTTCTTCGTGTTCCTGCTGTAACTCTGTCTGCCTATGCAATGATTTGTGTTTATACGCTTCTTTCTGCTTCTGTCCTGTTTCTCCTCTTTTATCAGCTCGGGGTACACAGCTCCGCTCGGTCTGTGTGTATTATTGTAATGTGCCAACAGATGCGCGTAAAGTGATGCTGGAAAATGCGAGGGATGCACCCGCCTTATGGACACTGGCGTCAGATAGTACTGTTCCCAAACGGTCAGCAGGAAATAAAACACGACTATAGGTACAACGCAAGTTCTGAAAAGTCTCCAAGCTGAGACTAGGAAGCACACTCTTTTGTGTTTTTGCCATAGTCTCCTCATTGTGGATAGATAGATAGCTACCTAGAACGATAAAGCTATGTACCAAATTATATAGATGTTGTGGTGAAACTCGGTGCGTGCCGCCTTCAAAAATAAAAAAACAAACCAATAATTACCAATGAATAATGAATAAAACACGATTCGGAATAACAATATTAAACAGATTACTGTTTTAATTTTATTATTGCAAAACCTTGTTTAACAATAACAAACAAACAAATAAAAACAGTAACCTATTTTTTTTGCAACCTAATTCATTGCATATTTCAGTCCTCAATGACGGGATGTTCAAGTCTAAAGTACACACATATCAACCGCCGATGCATGTTTTCGAAGTAACCACATTTTCAGTAGAGGTTACTACCTATATCCACTTGTCACAATCCACAGACACTTGACGAGTGCGTGCTGATATACAACACTGAGAATCAGCCCTTTCGCGCGCGCACAGTGCACATACTCAATGCGTCAAACACAACTGTGGTGGACAGCTGTGTAACGCATCGCAGATAAGGTCTTTATCTACCCGTAGAAACTGAAGTTGAAGAAACAAGGAAGGTGGGAGGAGATGCCAGTTGACAAGACGATGTCACTCGAATGTGTAATAATAGGACTATATCTTTATCCCCTTCCCTTCCACTATTGTACGCTGTACGTAAACGTCAGTTTTTGTTGCTGAAATCTTGGTTCATTCAACGATCAAAAGCCAACACCATCCAAGAAACATGGATACAAATTGGTCTCAGCAAGGGGCATAGATCCTCATGAGCCCCCGCAGTCGGTAGCACCGTTTAGTCGAAGTAATTCTTTCAAGAATCCCCTCAACAAAGCCCGCTACCGATATCCAAAGGGTAAAACATATGCCAACATGCTAGGGACTTTGTAGTGCGAAACGAGACATCGTAACGAAGAACGAGACTGACGTCAGCATGCGACTACAAGAGCGGTGAGACGTCGTTGTATTTTTGATCCATCGTTCGGGGTGATATAGCTACGCGGAAGATCGACTGTCACAGTTATAAAACATTAAACTATTCAATGCCCGTCGCATCAACCGCTGCGGAAGTCACCGTTTCAAAACATTCACTCATTCAATGGGCATCGCATCAACAGCTGCTGAAGTGTCGCACAAAGGTGCCACAGTAGCTCATTCAGCATTTCAAGGCGCCCTCATCATGGCCGCGGAAGTGTCCTTTAAACCATAGAACTATATATACTTGATGCTACCGATAAAACGATCAAAATATCTTGTCGTTTATGCCATATACCTATCAAAAGAGCTATCATTTAATCCAAAGAATTATAACTTAATGTTACCAATGAAAAGATCAAAACAGCTTGTCTTAACCCAGTCAGCCCTGACGCACTACAGCAGGAGATGGGTCGACCATGATAATTCAAGGGTAGTGCCAGATTAGCTTGGCGCCTGTCGGCGCCAAGCTAATCTGGCACTGCCCTTGAATTATCATGGTCGATCCAGCTCCTGCCACATGTGCATAGTCGTTAGATGAAGCCTCCAAAAGTTTGGAAATACTGAATGAGTTAAGCCACACGGCAGCGGAATGACTTTTATGGCGACTACATATGTTGGTTTAAAATAGTGCGATGCATCACCAGTACATTACATAATGGATAATCTTCTCCAACCAAGCCAGACACTACATCTGTTATCTAGTCAGTTTACACACGT
Source organism: Semisulcospira habei (assembly GCA_036245525.1). Classification (NCBI taxonomy): domain Eukaryota; kingdom Metazoa; phylum Mollusca; class Gastropoda; family Semisulcospiridae; genus Semisulcospira; species Semisulcospira habei. The sequence goes on along the minus strand of BTPG01000003.1, from coordinate 175,335,217 downwards.
CAGCCTCAGTAACCCAGTAAGCAAAAGACCCTTGGTCCGACGTTGGCGGCAGTGGGCCCACGCACAGCCGTGCTCGGGCACACTGCGGCCGACATCGGATCTAGGACTTTTTGCTTTGTGGAAATTACATGTATCAAAAAAAAAAAAAAAAAAAAAAAAAAAAAAAAAAAAAAAACAGACACGAGGTATGATCGAAAAGTAATGATAGTTGTGCCGTAAAACCGAAACCATCGTCCGATTCACTTGGTATTTTCACATGGTAATATAACATATTGAGGAAGGTAAGTGTAGGAGATGGATGCGTAAAAGCCATTGTCCTGTCAGCATCTCTTTCAGTTTAGGGAACAAGCAAAGTCGCATTGATCAAGACAGGACCACATGATGATGGTTGAGGAAAAACATGAATGTTTTGCTTCTTTGTATAGGGATACAGTGACCTGAAGTTGGCTGCTGCTCATGAACTGACTTTTGTTTGTTAATAACTTTGTGTTTGTGACTCAAAGTCCTAAATGCTCCCGGAGCAGTCTCAACATTGTATAAAACTGTTTGGTTTCATCCCTACGTCACCTGACCAATCTCTTTAGCGCAAACCGTACCAAGTGACCGAGCTACAAAAAGAAATTTAAAACATATTGTAGCGACTAATGGTGGACTTTTTGTAGCCATCTTTCTGACGCGTCTTGGATGCCAGTGTTGTTCTATTAAAGATCACCAAAACGTTCAAAACTACAAAGTTACTTAGTCTTGTTCGAAACAACAGGCACACCAACGTCATGAAAGATTTTTAATTACGTCATAAGTCTATTATGTATAAATGTTTATTCCTTTGACGTCAGTCATGTCTGGCGTGATCCAGGTCGGTAGATTTCTTCTTGATTTCTTTTATGAAAATAGTAGAGAAATGAAAACAAATACGTTATTGGTAGCATGGGCTTGCTAAACGGACCCTTGTAGGTCTTCGGGAGGTCTACGGAACCATTGTACCCCTCAGGCCTTCGGGGTACAATGGTTCATATGATCTCCTCAAGGCCTACAAGGGTCCGAGTAGCAAACCCCTGCTACCAATAACTTATATTGACAAATATATCAACGCATGGTATATATATATATATATATATATATATATATATATATATATATATATATATATATATATTATATATATATATATATATATATATATATATATATATATATATATATATATATATATATATATATATATATATATATAATTTTTCAATAAATTCTGAGAATGCTGTGCTAATGCCATGGAAATCCAGGCTGGTAAGCTTGCATTGTGTCATCAGGACATCAGCTGTCCTTTTGTGACTGCATCGCTTATTAGATCTTTTAAAAGTAAAGAATAATTGTACCACAAAATTGCCTAGGTGTTGCCTTTTCAAAATTAGTCAGTCTTCTTCCACTGCAACACCCCATAAAGCTTTAGGGATGCAAGCCACGCTAGACTAGTGGTTGCTACCAGTCAAATTCTGGAGGCGGCATCTGGTACATGCGTTGTTTGCAATTTCAGGTTACGCCGTATGCCTACCTGATGAGACCCACCTTGGGTCGAAACCGGTCGTAGGCGGCAAAAATCTTAAATCTATCCAGCAGGTCCAAGATCTGTTTGGGAATATTCATGCACTAGCCTCCCCTCTCGGGGGGAGGACTGGATATTCTCCAGCGGGTTGCGGGGCGCCTGGGGGTAGTCCCTATTACTTTATGTAGTAGGTGTTCAGTGGAAGGCTTAAAAGATCTAATAAGCGACGCAGTCACAAAAGGACAGCTGATGTCCTGATGACACAATGCAAGCTTACCAGCCTGGATTTCCATGGCATTAGCACAGCATTCTCAGAATTTATTGAAAAATTATGTCCCTTGGAGCTACTCTGATTGAGTGCATTTTTTGGCTTTGGGCGACGCCTTTGTTAAAAGTAAAGAATAATTGTACCACAAAATTGCCTAGGTGTTGCCTTTTCAAAATTAGTCAGTCTTCTTCCACTGCAACACCCCATAAAGCTTTAGGGATGCAAGCCACGCTAGACTAGTGGTTGCTACCAGTCAAATTCTGGAGGCGGCATCTGGTACATGCGTTGTTTGCAATTTCAGGTTACGCCGTATGCCCCTGATGAGACCCACCTTGGGTCGAAACCGGTCGTAGGCGGCAAAAATCTTAAATCTATCCAGCAGGTCCAAGATCTGTTTGGGAATATTCATGCACTAGCCTCCCCTCTCGGGGGGAGGACTGGATATTCTCCAGCGGGTTGCGGGGCGCCTGGGGGTAGTCCCTATTACCTTATGTAGTAGGTGTTCAGTGGAAGGCTTAAAAGATCTAATAAGCGATGCAGTCACAAAAGGACAGCTGATGTCCTGATGACACAATGCAAGCTTACCAGCCTGGATTTCCATGGCATTAGCACAGCATTCTCAGAATTTATTGAAAAATTTTATATATATATATATATATATATATATATATATATATATATATATATATATATATATATATATATATATATATATATATATATATATATATATATATATATATATATATATATATATATATATATATATATAATGCGTTATAATGCCGAGTGGCTACGGTTGTTATTTCGTTCATAACTGCGTAAATAAAATACCATAGGGGCCCGATGATAATAGTTTTGACTAATGCAAATCCGCTGCGCCACCACGTGCGCGCCACCGCCTACTAAGCTCAAGACAAAATACAAGAGAAGAGACGAAGGACACCCGCGAAAATCTAGCTGTGGCCGGAAGTATCCCGGACCTCTTTCTCAACATCTAGAGTTGAACGTTAAACCTTTAGTAGAGTGCAGTGAAAGAGGCCACTGTGCACTGTAGTGCATCCATTGTTTTCTGCCGTGTTTACTCTAAAGTCGAAGAGAATTACTCGAAAAAATATTGAAAACTGAGCAGTGTTTAAACCATTAAAGTAGACTTTCTCGGGCTGAGGGAAATACGTACCTAAAGCGACTGCTGCGTGCAGGTCACAAGTTCATGTCGACAGTAAGATGCAATCTTGTTTTAATTTCATTGGATATGCTACTTTACATAAACCAATGAAAAATGAGCATGAGGCGTATTTCCGGCCGCATCTACAACCGTATCTTATCGTATCTTATCGTATCTTATCGTATCTTATCTTACCTTATCTTATCTTATCTTATCTAATTTGATCTTATCTTATCTTATCGTACCGTATCTTATCTTACCGTATCTTATCTTATCTTATCGTATCTTATCTCATCTTATCTTATTTTTTCTTTTCTTATCCGATCTTATCTTACATATCTTATTTTATCTTATCTTATCTTATTCGATCTTATCTTATCTTATCTTATCCGATCTTATCTGATCTTATCTTATCTTATCTTACCGTATCATAAATAATATAAAAAAAACTACGATGACCAGGGGAACACGGACATATACATCTATGTCTTTAACAAGATTATTAAAGACGAGAGAGTAGTCCTTTCACTAGTACTGCCGCCGACTGACGATCAATAAGGTGACTGACAAGCGTGCAAAACCGGGGGGAGGGGGGGGGGAGCTTACAAAGGCCAATAACGACACAGTTTATTAAATTTTCAGGTTAAAACCCTTTGTCAAAATGGACATACAAATAAACAAGCAATCAAACAATGACACGCGTACTTATCTTGTTTACAATGTTACCAGCAAGGGACATAAATCCTCATGAGCCCCCCGCGCTGGCCCGGGGGGCTCCTGAGGGTCTATGTCTCTTCCATTGGGATTTTGTTTCTTGCTTATTTCTCTACCTTTTGAAACACTTGGGATTCACCATTTTCTCGAATTGCTTTATGATTTCTGCATGAAATGGTTGTAATAATTTAGTAATACTTGTGCAGTTTGTGCCGCAATTTTTACTGCGCTTCACAGTGCAGACATCTGTTTCAGCTAAGGGGAAAAAAAGATTCAATGGATGAGGTGACCTGAATGTGTCTATGTAGACACACGAAGCTCGTATCTCTGAAATCAATGCACAAACGAAGTTAGGAAAACAGTCTAATCACGGTGCATACCATGCGGCAGCCATTTGAGTGAGATGAATCCTGCGCCAGCTACTAAGCAAGGTGCTCCGCTATAGCGGGGCACCTTGCTTAGTGGCTGGCGCAGGACTAAGCTCACTCGTGTAACTGGTCCCAGACCTTTCGGGCCGACGTGGACAGCAGTGAGGACCTGCCTGCGTCTATCGACTCTATGTATAGCGTGACCACGAAGATAGTATCACTAACTAAGTCAGCGCAATTAAGTCACCGCAACAGAAATTTACACCATATAATCCCAACCAGTCGCGCAGGAATCCATGCAATGCCGCAGCCTGAAGATATCATCCGGCATTTGAAGTCCAGTGAGGAAAAGGTCCTCGGACCGAATTCGGCCACAGTTGGCCCATTGGCCCACTTCGCGGTCGAATTCGCCGGAAGATCTTATGCGCACTGGGAAATGTACTGTAGCGAATGTACTAAAGCTAAAGCTAGTATGTCCATTTTTTAGAAATACGAGATTTGTTTGTTATATAATGAAATATCTCTTTTCTCACAAAGGTGGACATACTGACTTTTGTCAATTATCATTGATATACAATGAAAATCTGCTTTTCTCAAAATGGCTATACTGGCTTTTTCGCCAGATTTCCATTTACACAATTTTCTTTTTATAAATCTCGCTTTTCTCAAAAATGGAATATACTGAATTTTGCCAAATCTCTCTCATATACTGAGTTTTGTCAAATCTCACTCTTATACTGAGTTTTGCCAAATCTCACTCATATACTGAGTTTGCCAAATCTCATTGTTATATAATGAAAATCTCACTTTTCAAAACAAACAAAAAAGAAGAAGAAAAAAGGCACATACTTGGTCTGGTTTACTATGGATTCCTTACACACGTCCTTTCAAGTCTGCCCAACGCCAGCTGCCTTTCTTCACACCTCTGCTTCGGAGGCGATCGACTGTGTGGTGCCCAAGCCTCTGATTGTGATCGAGGGATCGATTCGCCTTTGTTTGAAATTGGCCACGTTGACTAAACTACAGAGGGGATGGAGTTAGTGGGGTCCGGTGAACGGTGGAGAGGGGCCTGGGAATTAGACTTAGCCGACTATCCAGATTGAAATAAGCCTAGACGGCCAGGAGCAGTATGCATGCAAATGGACTAAACCAGTCAGCAAGGTCTGAGCCAGAAGTCGTAGCCTACCCGATTTTGTTGTACACCAGGTGCATGGGTGAGCTTAATCCTGCACCAGCCACTAAGCAAGGTGCTTCGCTATAGCGGGGCACCTTGCTTAGTGGCTGGCACAGGATTAAGCTCACTCATGCAACTGATCCCAGACTGACGGTTCCGAGGTCTAAGCCAGCCAGCCAGGTCTAATTCAAGCCTCAAGGCGCAGCCTAATAGGCTGCGACGTATGGCTTTGCCCTGACAGTTTCATGCAGTCAATGAATGTTCATGCACACAACACCAGGTCTGCACCACCATCCGTTAAAGGGAGTGTCCATGGTCTTCGGGACATATAAAATTATTGCCACATTGTCAAAAAGGTAAATATACAAAATACACATATACGTGCATTTCACAGAGCCGTTCAGAAATCCTTGCTGAATCCACTTCCCAGTGCGCAAATGGCCGTCGGGCCTACGTCAACCAGCGTTGGCCCGCGCACTGCCGTGCTCGGGCCAACGACGGTCGACGTAAGCCCGACGGCCATTTGCGCACTGGGTTTGTATCTATGTTCCTCTGATGGCGGTGGACCTTTTACGTTGAATTTACAATGCTCTCAAAACCACAATCTGCACGTCCACTGGTAGTAAAGGGGTTAAGGGGAACAGTGTATTCTAAAGTGATATCGGATGAATAGGAAAATGTCGTACATTGGACCCAGATTCGCTGTTGTTATATCCAAAGTTTGTAATATGCGGAGTAAGCTTACATAGAAAAAGTGTGGTCGTGACCGCACATTGTATCTGATGATACTCATGTTTAATCTGAAGAAGATGCCTTGTTGCCTTCCTCCAGGAGATACGGAACTGTGACGTGCAAAACAAATCGCAGACGTCTTTCTTTCGTGCCATCATCTATCCGTCTCCTAAATGATGCCAAGGCGTAGATCTATAGTCATGGCATCATTTGAAGAAAAAAAAACATGAATTATAGGCTAGACCTGCTGCATCCTTTTTTAGGGATGTAGATGATCGTCTGGTTCTATACCTGCGTATTTTTCTGTGGGCTGGCGATTGGGTGCCTGATAGGCGGGGGCAGGGGATCTAACTGTTTGTCTGTCCAGCGCCGAGTAATTCCCCTTGGTATGTGTACAATTCTACCAGCGCTAGCCTCACCTATCTGGTTTGTGAGTATTTGAAGGACGGTCAAGATGTCAGCCTCAGGTCTATGAATTTGCAACGTCATGTCATACGCAAGTGTGTGCGTGCGTGTGTGTTGTGCGCGTGGTATAAGGTAGTGTCGTCTCAGTTAGTTTTTAAGCATGTTTTCTGTCTAGGTGGATATTAACATTACAGATGGTTGTGATGTTATATACGTGCACATACTCACTGCAATTGTTCGGTGTGTTCTAGTCAGTCAAATGTATTTTGTTTTATGTTCACATTTGTTGTTTTACAGCTGTTTTTAAAAATTTCCGCTGCAAACAAATGTCCCATCTTGGGACAAAAAAAAGGTATTCGTATTTGTATTGTTACATCCGACATCGTTATAAACGAAACCAAGTTTCCATAGATTCTTCCTCCTCGAAACCATCAGTTTTGACACAGGCAGGCCTATTGGACGAGCGAACACGAGGTTTCCTGAGACCTTGACCTCATTGTTTGGGTCGCAGTGACGTACAACATTCTATCGACGTCATTCTTTCCAATTTCCCTATTATATTGTTCTAATATGCGACATCTCTTTTGAATTCGTGGCCTGCAGTAGCGTGAAACTCAATATATAACGTTACACCACAGTTTGAAAATCACAATTCGAAAGAGAGGCTTTCTGAGACCTTCACCTTCGTGAACCGCAAATAGACTGGTTGACTCAATCAGCCTTTGTTTCCGCACACGTGTACATGTATTGCCTTCTTTTCACTTGTAGAGGCTATTTCCTTACATTTAACCCGTAAAGTGCCAGCTAACGCAGACTGTGTTTCTGCAATAGTGGTTAATTCAAGACCAGAAAAACCTAGATGTCCTAGGGCCATGAATTCAAAGTAGTGTAAAGAAGTATAGATCCTCATGAGCCCCGGCAACTGCGGGGTCTCATGAGGATCTATACCTCTTGCAGTTGGGTGGTGTTTATTTTTTCTCGGCACTAACCGGGTTAAAATCGCTCACTGATAAACACCCTACCTCTAAGTCACCGAACAAAAATGGATCGACGGGGCAGATGATTTGACCGTGATAGCTCAAGCATACTGCCTGCCTAGTTAGTTTCTTCTTGTTTGTTTGTTTGTTTGTTTGTTTGTTTGTTTTTTCTTTCTTTTTTTCTTTTTTCTTTGCTTTTTATAAATTATTTTTTACTTTCCTTGTCGATGATTTCACGGCTTCTAGTACCGAACTGCTGTCTACTTCACCCCACCTTCCACACCCACACCACCACCGCCACCACCACCACCACCACCACCACCACCACCACCCAGTGAGAAACAGGTCGTCCGACGACGTCGGCCTTAGGAAATTTTGCTTACTTGGTATAATGCAGGGGTTAGTTGCAAGAGTGAGTTTAGTCCTGCGCCAGTCGCTAAGTGCTCCTCTTTAGCGGAGCACCTTGCTTAGCGGCCGGCGCAGGACTCAGCTCACTGGTGCGACTGACCATTGCTTAGCGGCACATCTAGTCATAGCCTTCTTGGATTTTACTTTCTCAGCATTGTATCTTGACAAGTAATTTTGTACTTAACGAAAAATCGAAGGAGTAATCTCTTCAGACGTGCTTGACTCATGGCCATTTGGGATAAATTCTTGAGTGTACTAAACAGTGCAGCTGCTGCATAATTTGTTCCACTCCCTAATCCTTAAATAAGGTGTGTGGACTGAAGCACTGGCTGACCCAGACATAAAGTCAGAAACAATAACTTGTGGGAGAGGTGGGATTGGTTGTGGGGTTGCGGGTTGGGAGAGGGCTGGTGGGGGGGGGGGAAGGATGGGGAAGTCCTGGGGTATGTTCTAAAATCGGGATACATGATATGACGTTCATTTTGTATTCCAAAAGGCAGGCTTGTTCCATTTAGGATGTTCGTCGAAAGTTCCTGGTAAATCAAAGTGGCACAAAGACAGTGCGCCTGAATTGATCAGTGTTTAGGTCGTTCACCATAGGCAATAGCTGCCCCTGTCCCCCATAACTCGCCCCTTAGGGCCGTCCATTGTCACTTCAGTGCCGATGACGTTTTCAGTCGTCGTTCGTTGGTTTTTGTGATTTGTAATTGACATTTTTATTATTATTCTGGTTATCCGCGAACAAGTGATTGTGGTGAAACGTGAAACCTTAAATAAGATAGTTATTTTATGAACTGTGAAACGTGAAGAAAACCTTGCCATATTGTTGGTCCTTCGCCCCCCCCCCAACCCCGCCCCCCTCCCCCCCCCCCCCCCCATCCCTTCAACGCCCCCCCCCCCCCCACACACACACACACACACACACACACGCGCACACACACACACACACACACACACACACACACACTCACACTCACACTAACACACACCGAGTTTAGTAAAAGATTTTCAAATTACATAACTAAAACACATGGTGTACGGTTCTCAGAAATTAAAAGCTCGGGTGTACTCCGATGTACGGTATTTGTAGAAATTTGTTTGTAAAGAACCGTTCACCCGAATCACCGTACACCCTATATTTTAACCTCATTCCTGCCGCTGTACGTACATTCTTGTCTCTGAAATCTTTGGTCATTCAACAATCAAAAGCCAAAACCGTCCAAGAAACATGGATACAAATTGGTCTCTACAAAAAGCATAGATCCTCATGAGCCCCCACAGTCGCGGTTACGCATGAAGATCTATGTCTCTTGCAGTTAGATCGTGTTCACTTTTTTCACCAGTCAAGGAGTTAAGAGTTCAATGGTTGAAGAACTTGTACTGCTGAACTGTTTGGGTTCTGGACTATCTTGTTTTTATAGAAGAAAGGTTGGTATATTTTATTCAACAGATTTCAAATTTGAAATAAGTATCAGTTTTCCGCTTGGCTAGTTTTCTCTTAGAACCGTCTACTCGCTTTGCGTTGATATAGCGTGTTCCCCGTCGTTATGATTTTCCGGGACGCGGAAAGGGGGAAGGTGTGGAAGCTGTTCTTTTTCTCTCCAACGTCTCCCTCCCGCCACTCAGTCAAATTTCGTGGATATGTGCTCCGATGATAGAGAGGTTACTTTTCATGGGCGGATCAGTTACTTCGGGGAGGGGGGGGGTCCAACTGTTTGTTTAGGACTTTCAACTGACACAAAATTCCTCCCCGACGCTAGCCGCCGTGAGATGGCCTTAGTCGCCTGCTCGGCGTTAAACCCAACTAACTAACTAACTAACCCGACGTTAGGCCTTCCAGTGGCCGAAAAATCAAAAAAAGGAGGGGGGAGGGTAGGCGGGGGTAGAAGAAGAAGGCGTGTGTGTATCAAACAACGGGGAGGGGGGGGGGAGGGGGGAGGCTTAATGTGTGTGTGTGTGTGTGTGTGTGTGTGTGTGTGTGTGTGTGTGTGTGTGTGTGTGTGTGTGTGTGTGTGTGTGTGTGTGTGTGTGTGTGTGTGTGTGTGTGTGTGTTTATCCCACACTTCAACTGAAAACACCGTTATCATTTTTCTATTTAAATTTGTTTACAGCACATCAATATCATATTGTATCAGCAACCAAATCAATCAGTGAATCCAATCCATAGTTAGTATAAATGCACACATCAGTCAACAATAGGTTTGGGCTTAAGGGGGCACGTTCACATCACATCAGTTGATAGTGATTTAGGTTTAAACGCCGAGCGGGCAACTAAGGCCATCTCAGGGCGGTCACGTTACAACAGATATCATGAAACACAAGAAAAATGTTCCAGAGTCAAGCAAAGTCTCAGTGTTTTTGGTGGGTGAAAATTCCCCTATACCGCTACAGTTAACAGTGAACGTGCCCCAGAATAACAAAGACAAAGGAATCACAGAACATGTATACATAAAAAGGAGTAATTATAAAAATATTTACAGTAAAGCAGTAATTTAAAGGCATGGCCACGAAAATCGTTCAATATGTATGCAATTATATGTTTAAGCGACCTGGCAGAGAATGAATGTGTACATCAATGACAATTATTATAATAACCTGGCAAATATGCGTGAAACCTTAAAAGAAAGTTTGCGACACCATATTTCCTAAGTCAGCGAAAAACCGAAGCACTCGGCGTAAAAACTCCGACGCCAGGTTTCTTCCACTTATGTATCATTACGGTGGCTGCTGAGGTGGAAGGTGGGTGAAGTCAAAGACAATACATTATAAAACAATGTATTGTCTTTGGTGAAGTCAAGATCTGCCTTTACAATCAATAATGTGATACAACACAATTCAAGCATGAGACATTTAAACGTGACTATAAAACAATGTATCAAAATGCAGAGTGATAATTAATACAACAAATAAAAATAAAATTGTAACAACTGCAAACACTTGTGATTTAGGTTCAGACTCACTGTAGGACTAAACGTCGTTAATTTGAAGGGGTATTTCTATCAAGGAACAACGATTCCATCCACATAGGGGTTACACGCGGTGACAGTGTGCAAAAGTGTAACCTATCTGAGAAACAGAGGTCCCAACCCCATAGCGGTCGCACTCGGTGACAGAGGGCATACCTATCACGGAACAGCGGTCCCACCCCCATAGCGGTCAAACGCGGTGACAGAGGGTATATATACCTATCAAGAGACAGCGGTCCCACCACCATAGCGGTCACACGCGTGACAGAGGGATCCAAACGTTACTTACACGTACGAAATACATAAACAAACGTGCCAAAACACGCTAAACATACACATGCAAGCACCGATAATTATATAATTTGTGCTCATGCTTCAAATGCACTAGTCACGTATGTGTACTGCAGATCCTTGGCTTGATATACCTTGGCTTGACTTCGCGAACGAAGATTTTATAGGAGTTGCCCACGACGTCTGCAGGCTTGTTCGTGGCTGCGGAGGCCAATCCGAGACAGGCAGGTTCGACCGCAGTGGCTGCAGGGGAAGGTATGGCCAGGGTTCTGAGCTGCGGCATCTCTGTTTTTTCTCCTGAGCCGCTTGTCCTTAAGGCTAGCTCTGTGAGAGTCCTCAAAGGAGACAGCTGCCTTGTAAATGGTGGAGCGCCAGGTGTCACGGTCCGCAGCAAGCGAAGACCACTGGTGGTGGTCGATTTGGCAGGCACTAAGTGACTTCTTGAGACAGTCTTTGTATCTCTTCTTTGGTGCCCCTCTGTCACGGTGTCCAGTAGCAAGCTCGCCGAACAGGGTGATCTTTGGTAGGCGATGATCCTCCATCCTGGAGACGTGCCCCGCCCAGCGGAGCTGTGTCCGCAGCAGCAAAGCCTCGATGCTCACAGTTTCAGCCTGTTCAAGGACCTCGACGTTGGTGACATAGTCACTCCAGTGAATGCCCAGGATGGTACGCTGGCAGCGCTGGTGGAAGCGTTCGAGGAGTCGTAGTTGGCTGCGGTAGAGGGCCCAGGACTCGGAACCATACAGCAGGGTGGTGAGGACCACAGCTCTGTACACGCTGATCTTGGTGCCTGTTTTCAGCTGTTGATTGTGCCACACCCGCTTGAAAAGTCGCCCGAAAGCGCTGTTCGCTTTTGCCAGCCTGCTGTCAAGCTCCTTGTCCAGCTTGGCGTCCGACGTGATAATGCAGCCAAGGTAAGTAAACTGGTGCACTGACTTTAGTTCAGACTCGCCAATGGTGATGTGAGGAGGGCGATACACTGTCTTGGGTGCCGGCTGATGGAGGACCTCTGTCTTTTTCAGACTGACCTCGAGTCCAAAGAGCTGGGCAGCATCTGCAAAGCAAGACGTGATGCGCTGCAGGGCTCTCTCTGTGTGTGCAACGAGGGCAGCATCATCAGCAAAAAGCAGCTCACGAATCAGTTGGTCTAGGGTTTTCGTGTGGGCCTGCAGTCGTCTGAGGTTGAACAGGCTGCCATCGAGACGGTACCTGATGTACACTGCATCGTCATCATCGAGGTCCACTGTGGCCTGCTTCAACATCATGCTAAAAAAGATGGTGAAGAGGGTCGGTGCCAGCACGCAGCCCTGCTTTACGCCGTTGAGAATAGGGAATGGTTCTGAGAGGTCATTGTTGAGTCTGACCTGGCCTTGCTGGTCCTCGTGTAGCTGGACAATCATGTTGAGGAACTTTGGGGGACAGCCAAGCCGCTCCAGGATCTGCCACATGCCTTGCCTGCTCACAGTGTCGAACGCTTTTGTTAGGTCGACAAATGTTACGTACAGCCCTTTGTTCTGTTCGCGGCACTTCTCCTGTAGCTGTCTCAGCACAAAGACCATATCGGTGGTGCTCCTGTTTGCTCTGAAGCCACACTGGCCCTCTGGGAGTTGGTCTTCAGCGATGGCAGGTACCAGCCGATTCAGGAGCAGCCTTGCAAGGATTTTCCCAGCAATGGACAGCAGGGTAATTCCCCGATAGTTGGAACAGTCAGACTTCTCGCCTTTGTTCTTGTACAGGGTGATAACGACTGCATCACGGAGATCTTTTGGTAGTGTTCCTTCCTCCCAGCAGCAGAGAAAGAAGTCATGGAGCTTGTTGTGCAGTGCTGTGCCTCCATGTTTCCAGATCTCTGGCGGTATTCCATCAATGCCTGCTGCTTTGCCACTCTTGAGCTGGTGGATGGCTGTGAGGGTCTCTTCAGCGGTGGGCGGTTCGTCCAATTCAACCTTTACTGGGAGGTGTGGGATTTGTAGGATGAGTGCTTCTTGAACAGTGCGCTCAGCGCTGAAGAGGCTCTGAAAGTATTCCGACCAGCGGTTCAAGATGGAGGTATTATCTGTGAGGAGTGCCTGGCCATTCGCGCTTCGCAGGGGACTTTGTACCAGGTGCCTGGGGCCATACACTGCTTTCAGTGCTTCGTAGAAGCCCCTGTAGTCACCATTGTCAGCACAAAGCTGGGTCCTCTGTGCAAGCCTGGTCCACCACTCATTCTGGAGATCTCTGAGCTTGCGCTGGAGACTGCTGCAGACGAGGCGGAAGGCAGACTTCTTCACAGGGCAGGAAGGCTGGGCTAGGTGGGCCTGATGGGCGGCTCTTTTTTTTGCTAGGTGTTCCTGGATCTCTACATCGTTTTCGTCAAACCAGTCTTTGTTCTTCTTTCTGGCGAAACCCAAGACTTCTGCAGAGGATTTTGCAATAGCAGTTTTCAGTTGTTCCCAAAGTGTTTCAGGGGAGGAGTCTACTGGGTCCGCTGTGTCTTTGAGCCTGCGCTGTAAATCTGTCTGAAAGGCAGCTTTCACATCGTCACGCTGAAGGCTGGCAACATCAAGCTTTTTCTTGGGGGGCCCCCATTTCTTGGGTTTTGGCTTGAAGTGGAGCCTGAGTTTGCAGCGGACAAGGCGGTGGTCAGTGTGGCACTCTGCGCTGGGCATCACTCTGGTGAGGAGGACGTCACTGCGGTCCCTCTGACGCACTAGGACATAGTCGATAAGGTGCCAGTGTTTGGAGCGAGGATGCATCCAGGTGGTCTTTCGACTGTCCTTTTGCTGAAAAGTAGTGTTGGTGATGACCAGTTGCTGCTCCGCACAGAACTCCAACAGTAGGCGGCCATTGTCATTGCAGTTCCCCACGCCATGCTTGCCGAGGACTCCTTTCCAGGCTTCAGAGTCCTGGCCCACTCTGGCGTTGAAGTCGCCAAGGATGATGACTTTGTCGTCTGCAGGGGTACTCTGTAGGAGGCTGCGCAGGTCAGTGTAAAACTTGTCCTTTTCAGCAGGCTCTGCCAGGAGGGTTGGGGAGTACACACTGAGAAGGGTGACGTGCTGCTGGTGTCTCAGTGGGAGGCGCATGGACATGATGCGGTCTGAGTGGCCCGTTGGTAGGTTTTCCAGCTTAGTCGCAATGGATGTCTTGACCATGAAACCCACGCCTGAAAGCCGTCTTTCTGATGCAGGCCTGCCTGACCAGTAGAGGGTGTACCCAGCACCAAGTTCTTGGAGGCTGCCTTCGTCCGGAAGGCGTACTTCGCTGAGCGCGGCGATGTCGATGTTTAACCTCCGCAATTCATGGGCAATGAGGGCGGAGCGACGTTCAGGGCGTCCGCTGTCTGCTTTGTCGAGCATGGTTCGGACGTTCCAGCATGCTACGTTAAGTCCGGTCGTGGTCGTCATGAGAGTGGATCCGTTATTCTTTCTTGTTTTTTTACCGCAGGAGAAGATGCCCGTTGACCGCGGCTAGCCAACTGGGGTTGCGAGGGGATGAGCTTTGGTTAGGCCACCTTTTCTAGGCCCCTCTCCGTGTGGAGCAAGCAGTGCTGTCCCTAGAGAAGGCTGCTTGGTCGTTCAGGGTGTGCCGAGTGATGTTGTCATCCCCAGGTCAACATCAGGCGACCAATATCCTGAACCGCCTGCATGCAGGTTTGAGACTGCGGCTTCCAGTGACATCTTTCACCTGCCGTTTCGCCCCTCGCCCGTCGCTACAGGACTTGGAATGGTCAGTGTCATGGTCCGTGGACGTTTCCTAAAGCCTGCGCGGTGGAGCTTTTCGGTGGAGTGCAGTGTGCGCAGTACTGGCCCCACCCTTTAAACCCTTGGTTCATCTGCCATGGCCTAGCAAGCTGGGACGATGGCATTGAGGTCCTCGGGTCGTAGGTTTTATATCAGACTGTCCTTGTCCTAGTCTCTGGCTCAAAAGCCTTCCCCGGAGACACGGGGGCTTTGATGTCAGGGGTTTCCTCCCTTAGCCTTTCCGCAGCCAAGCGGCCAGGCCTGCAAGGCAGCAGGCGACTTGTGGAGGGCGGGGTCGTCTATGTCCCGTGCAGATGTGAACATCTGCCCACTGCCCATGTACTGCAGATACGTGACATACAAAAAGCATGCTACATAAAGGATTGAAGGTAAACGTGCAAAAACGTAAAACACACCCATGCAAAATGTCCCAAAAAAAACACATTCCAACGTAAAGCAAACACATAATCACGCTCACAACACAGATACCATAGATGGACCGAAGCTACCTAGCGAGTCCAGCCACGCACTGTGACCCCCGCCAAGGTAACAGCATGCAAGACCGAAGCTACCTGGATGATCAGAGATCATGCCCCGTCAGCATGCACTGATGCCAGGCAACTACATGCTCCTGATCATAAACAAACATATACTAATGGTCAAAACGTAAGGGCCACCCCGCTTTTTTGTGTCATTGTTTATCGTCGCAAGTATGCTAATAAAATACAATGTTCTTTCAATCCAAATGGGTTAAGAGTTAACCTTAGACAACCCACTGTACAGGGAACAATAGACAACAATTCATCAATTTTCACGAACGTGTCAAACGCACGTAAAACATCGTCAGTTTTTTTTTAAAGCTGTGCGATATTGGCAAGCGTACCAAAGGCAGGCGGGTGGAAAAAATCGGTAAAGTCGTGATGCACGTGCTAAAGGGGTCAGTCGTGAACACTGAGCACTTCTGTTTCTCTACAAATACCGGTACAAAAGGGGCATAATTGTCACTTTCCTAGCCATGCTACCACGACGAAGCCTAACACCAGTAGATCAAGGCCGGGCGCTAGCATGGCTGCAGGATGGAATTTCCGGACGAGAAGTTGGGAGACGTCTTGAGGTGTCCCATTCAGTGATCCAGAGGCTGCTGGCACGATTCCAAAAAACTGGAAGGGCAGAACGACGACCCTGCTCAGGACGCCCGCGCTGCACCAGCATAAGGGAGGACAGATACCTCTGTGTGGTGTCTTTGCGCGACCGAACTGTCACGTCAACCACTCTGCGACGTCAACTGGTGCAAGCTGCAAACGTTAATGTCGGCAGATACACAGTCTGCCGACGTCTGCGCGAAATTGGCCTGGCTTCATGTAGAGCAGCAGTGAGAATACCCCTCACTCCAGCCCTTCGCAGAGCCCTGGTTGCCTGGTGTCGTCAACATGTGAGATGGAACAGACTCCAGTGGACTCAGGTTATGTTTACTGATGAGTCACGGTTCACCGTGTCCTTCAACGACGGCAGGGTGAGGGTCTGGACACGCCAGGGCGAGTGATTCACGGATGGATGCATCCAAGAGGTGGATCGCTACGGAGGAGGCTCAGTCATGATCTGGGCAGGCTTCAGCAGGGAAGGCAGGACCCCCTTCTACGTCATCCGAGGCACCCTGACTGGCCTGCGCTATCGGGACGAGATTGTGCAGCCCCTCATCCAGCCAGCTCTCCAAGCCATAGGCGACAATGCTGTTCTGCATGACGACAACGCTCGACCTCATCGCGCCCGTGTGGTGGATGAGTACCTTGAGCAACGGGGCATCATGAGAATGGAATGGCCAGCTCGTTCACTTGAACTGGCTTCCATCGAGCACCTCTGGGACGTGCGGCTGCGGCAACGTGTAGTCAGCAACCACCCCGCACCTCAAGACGTCCCCCAGCTGACTCAGTTCCTGCAGCAAGAATGGGAAGCGATCCCACAACATGTTCTCTAAACCCTGGTGAACTCCATGCGTCAGCGCTGCATCAACTTGAATGCTTGGCTGCAAACGGTTGGTACACTCGCTACTGACTGGACCAGTCTTGTGTGACTTTTCAAATGAGGGGTCGGTGAACATTCTAACGTACTGCTGTTGTTACGATTGCTTGATTTACTCAAAACTTAAATGAAATTGTTACTGAATAAATTAGCACAGTACTGACTCCAAGTATTGCTACATTATTTGTGTGGTGTTGTCGGTGCTTCTGCGATAAAATTTAAAAAAAATTAAAAAGTGGCCCTTAAGTTTTGACCATTAGTATAGATGGACCGAAGCTACCTGGGCGATCAGAGATCATGCTCGTCAGCATGCACCGATGCCAAGCAACCACATGCACATGCTCATACACATGCTCACAAACAAACATAGACAACATAAATAACATAGATGGGCCGAAGCTACCTCACGCGCCCAGCCACACTTCGGTGTAACCCCGGCAAGGTAACATGCTCACAAACAACGAAAACAAAGAGCACGTCAGTGTAGTCGCTGTGTGACCCCTGCTTGAGCGAACTGACTGCTGACGTTCGACAGCGTTGTTATGAAAGATGTTATTCCGTCTAAAACATGTTGTAATCCGTAATGAGAAAAATGGGAGGAGTAAGTGTTGACTACCGACAGGCATTAACCGGCAATGGAAGGTAAATGTATCAGCAAATTCGGATGCACTCTATTACAGTGCAATGAAGTACTCATAAATATAGGTATTGCACACAATAAGGCAAACGTACATGAAAGACAATACATGATTTTCATACTGCAGAAATACTATACGCCAAAATAATAAAGTGCATGTACTTCATGTAGTATCCGACCATGACACTAGTCGGTGTTTGTTGCGCAACACGAGTCAGTAACTGCTCTCCCTGTTTCCCTGCACCATCTGCTGGGTTGTGTAACCGCAAGTCTACAGAAGGGTGGCGGTGGGTTGTCATATTATGCTGACAGTTAACCAAGAGGTTCTATGCTAAAGGTTTAAGCAAGCCAAGACCTGAATACAGCAGACCGAAGTGTTTTGCACGCAGAGGGAGCTCAACTGACCAACATTGCGCAACCAGCGTACTAGTACTCTCGGCATTCAACGGCAGCCTCACTGTCCCTCTCTTGTAGATGGTCGGCGGGGCGACGTTCCTACACGCGCTATTGCCCACTATCGTTATAGCTCAATATCCCACTTGCGCCATCGTCGGCGATGCCACTGATATGCAGGTGTCCTCAATACCCGAATCCGCTACTATGCACGCAAGTGCCTAACCAACGGAATTGCAGCCTCATCCTCTCAGTTCATCTCCTAAGTAGGCAATAGTTAGCCTCCAATTTTATAAATTTGTCAAGCTGTTTATGCAATGTCGCAATACACACGCGACTTGACTATCCTGTATACGATGCAATAACCTACAGACAGGGAGCGGGGTCATGGCGAGGGGACATCAGTAAATACAAGGTGGTGGTAGGTAGAAAATTGCATGTAAGCTGCTTGACCGCGGGTCATTGAGCTACGACCTCTGCGTGGTACAGCGGACCAAGGCTATGCACTGGTCTGTGAGCGGACCAGCTTCTCGCGTGATACATCAGCGCGACTGACCAAACTGAGAGGGCCACTTGAGGCCATAAACCAGCGCGCATGGTCCCGGCGGCTTCCGTGGCTAGCATGCTCTAGAAGAATTGCGTAAGTTCTTGTCACTCAGTGGACATGACAGTCCAGCGCTCGGCCGGCTACTGTGTATTGCAGGTGTTTCAGTGAGTAGGGCGCTAACCGTGTCAATGACTCAACCTCCTACTATGCCGTAATACATGTACATCAGCGTTTTCCGTGTGGAAATAACAGCGTTTCAATCTTACGATAAATTTTAATTTATCCCACACTTCAACTGAAAACACCGAGTCAAGCAAAGTCTCAGTGTTTTTGGTGGGTGAAAATGCCCAGCGATCACTAACAGAGCTTAGTGAACGTACCCAAAAAAACTGCCCTTGAGCCATATATATGTATGTCCGTCAGTGCTGCATGAAGAGGTATCACGACTACACTGCACTGGGTTTCTGCTTGGAAAGCGTCACACTAAAGTAGTTTCACAACACGCACACATTACGCAGACTTGCTGCGGCAGCAGTGGCATGAAGTGAGGAACTGTCCGTGACTTGGAATAGTTGTTATCCGATTCTCGGCACTCCATCTGATTGTTGCACTGTTATTAAACGGACGTATACTGTTAGTATAATCACGACCACGTTCCGCTTGTCTTCATTTCATCATGTGCCCTGTAGTGACAATACCAATGGAGCATCCTTCGGTATGGCAGTAATCGTTACCTCCATTGGAGATTATACTGTTCTGTTGCACAATGAATATATCTGTCGATATCAGTCTTGTGAAGTCTATACTTGTTCACGCAGACTATCATATAACTCGCTTGTCATGACGTTAACTGTCCAACAAGTGAACACAATGTGTTGTCCACGTTGCCGTCGTTTGAGGTACGCCATCACACCAGCATGTAAATCAGTGGCACTGGAAAACTCGAACGAGGGCTTGGCCCTTCTGTGCTGACATTCTGCCACAGCAATAGTAGAAAACACTTGTTAACATGACATAACAATAACATATATATATCATCGTTTAATTTGTTCCGTTTTATTTCATAGCTTTCTAATTTATCATGTCAGTAATTAATCATTAAGAACGATAACGTCATGATGCATCCATGAATAAAGAAATGAACACTTATCTTTCATAATGTTTTGTTCGTCAAGCGGCTGCCCTGGCTTTTGGCGATGTTCGGTGACAGTCTCATGGCAACATCAGCAGAGTAGGTAGGCCCTGGGACGCCGCTTCACGTTGCGATATCACAGTAAGAAAGTCATTATTGTAGCGTTGTCAGAAGAAAGCAAATATGATTCTCTAAATGAAACAGTGGTTCTTGGCATACATTAGAACCAACTGCATCCATATGGCGACATATCTAGAAAATTGCATGTAAGCTGTTTGACCGCGGGTCACTGATCTACGTCATCATCTGCGTGGTACAGCGGACCAAGGCTATGTACTGGTCTGTGAGCGGACCAGCTTCTCAGTGGACATGGCTCGGCCTACTACTGTGTATTGCAGGTGTTTCAGTGAGATGGGCACTAACCGTGCCAATGACACAACCTCCTACTATGCCGTAATACGTTTACACCAGCGTTCTCCGTGTTGTATAAACAGCATTTTAATCGTACGATAAAATTTTAAGAAACTCGCCAAAAAATCAAATAGGGAGTGGGGGTGCGGTGGGGGGGGGGGGTGTCTAAACACCACCCAAAAAAGCACTTTGTTATAACATTTTAAACAAATTTGGGTCTGGAGAGAGGGGTCCGGAATCCCTAGGATCCTGCCCCCCCCCCCCCCACACACACACACCCCTACACCCCCCACCCCCCGCCCCAGATCCGCCCTTGCGGTTACGCCGAATGACTTCCAACACCAAACGAGAGCGAAGACACAGCGGAGAACCAGCTTGTACGATAAGCATACACAACACTCCAAACATCTTCAAATGGCATAGATCCTCATAAGCCCAAAGTATAAACAGCTTCTTCTATAAGCATAGACAAAACTCCAAACATCTCCGAGTCACGGCGAATAACCAGCGTCTACGATAAGCATAGACAACACTCCGTACATCTCCAAGAGGCATAGATCCTCATGAGCCCCCTGGGCCCATGAGGGTCTATGCCTCTTGAAGGTGTCTGAAGTGTTGTCTGTGCTTGTACAGTAGAAGCTGGTTATTCGCCGTCACTTCTCTTTCGTTCCTGTTTGGCAGTCGTTCAGCGTAAACGTAGCCTAACCAGTTTCCCTGTGCGGTGAAGCTTGTGTAGGGTGAAACACAATGAAATCAGATTTATTTTTTTAAATCTTGAGTGTTAGCTAAGTTAAAGAAAATTTATGAACATGAAATTACCGAGACTCTGTTCGCGGCCTCGCAGCGCGTTCTTCAAGTTTGTCTTACCTTCTGGTGTTATTTTGTATATCATAAAATTGTCAATATATGCAAATTTTGAAACAGTTTCAAGAAGCGAAAATAGCATGTTAATGATTGAAAATTCAGCAAGACTTTTAACAATATCAGAAACTGTTCCCAAGCCTGACAAAATAGACAGTGCTTCCAAACCTCCAAATAGTTTTTCCATACACAAAAATTCAGCGAGTGTTTTCAGACTTTCACTAAACTATACGGATCTGAGCAATGGAAACGTTTCTCTAAAGACAGCATCCACATTGGCTATGCGGGCTTCTGAGCAAAAGGCCAGTGTGGAGATGCCTCAATTACCAGATGAACAAACGGTGGATATTGAGAAAGAAAGACACAAGGAGCAGTCAACAGAAGACGTGAAGGAGAATGTGAATACAGAAGAGAAGGAACAGGGTAGCACACAAGAGAATAAGGAGGTGACGGCGCAAGATAACGTTCAAGAGAATAAGACAAAGGAGGAGAAGACGCAGGGGTCAATTCAGAAGAATGAGAAGACAAGCGTCAATGCTCAGGAGACACAGCAAGGGAATCAGGAGAAGACGGAGAACATCCAAGATAACGTTCCGGAGAAGACGGATAAGGCGCAAGATAACGTTCCAGAGAAGGTGGAGAAGGCGCAAGATAACGTTCAGGATAAGGCGCAAGATAACGTTCAGGAGAAGGCGCAAGATAACGTTCAGGAGAAGGCGCAAGATAACGTTCAGGAGAAGGCGCAAGATAACGTTCAGGAGAAGACGGAGAAGGCTCAAGATAACGTTCCGGAGAAACTGAAGGAGAAGAAAGAAGATCAGAATTATAGAGGACCAAAGTGGAGGTGTTCTGACGACAGCGCTGCTATTGAGATAGAATCTGTGGTAAGCTGAGCGATATTTGTATATTTTTCTTTCTTTTCCTTTTTATTGCATGGAATGAAACGAACTGGGATAAGGATAATCACCCAGAAAGCAATGCATCTTCAGGCCGACGTCGGCCGCATTGGGCCAGCGCAAGGCTGTGCGCGGGCCCACTGCGGCCGACGTAGGACCGAGGACCTTTGCTGCCAGGGCAATTCAATTTATTGATTTTCACCCGTTTATGGAAGAATATTATGGCCAGATAAAAGGATGGATGGATGGATGGATGGACGGACGGACGGACGGACAAATTGACTAACTGACGCACTATCCGAAGCGATGCGCTTTGTTTCCCATGAACGTGACAGTGGGACATCGCATCGAATGAAGGATGCTCAAATACATTAAGCTAATCTGGCATTACCCTTGAATTATCAACGTCGATCCATCTCCTGCTGTAGTGCGTCAGGGCTGAATGGGTTAAGTAAGTTTAATTTGACCGCGTACAGTATGTACTGCCATACTGTGTTGTAATATTTTGTTTATTATTGTTTATATTATTATTTATTATTTACCTATGGAATTACCCTGCACAAATTTCACCTTATAGTGATAATAAAGATTTGTTGAAATGCATTTAATTGAATTAATTAAATTAAATTAAATTAAATTAATTAAATTAAAATAAATTATTAATTAAATTATTAAATTAAATTATTAAATTAAATCCAGTCCAATCCAATTCAATTAAATTCAACTGACCTGAATTGAATTGAACCGAATTGAATTGAATTGAATTGAACCGACTGACCGACTAACTGACTTCAGGGAAAATACATTCACAGAATTCTAAGTCTCCCTACATCGTTTTCCGCGTGTGCACAGTGTGATTTATACAGGAGAGGACTGATCACGGGCAGTCTGTGTCCGGCTCTGTGTGACCGCAAGCAGCTGGCGCTGCACGGATGCGACCGTCTCAGCTGGCAGAAAAAGGTAACGAAGGCACACCATTAACCCTTTCCCTGCCAGTGGACGTATCTCTTGTTTGTGTGAAATCGTTGTTCGGTGAACGACCACAACGCACGACCTGTCCAGGGAAGATGGATACAAACTGCTCTCAGCAAGAGGCATAGATCTTCATGAGCCCCCGCAATTGCGGGGGCTCATGAGGATCTATACCTCTTGCGGCTCGGTGGTGTTCGCCTTTTCTTGGCAGTAAAGGGGTTAACAAATAATATTAATGATGATGATGATAATAATAGTAATAATATAATGATATGATGATGATGATGATGATGATATTAATAATAATAATGAATCATCATCATCATCATCATTATTATTATTATTATTATTATTATTATTATTATTATTATTATTATTATTAACCGGTACGCCTTGCTCAGTTCACAGCAACTTGACTTAGTCACGTCACTGACAGTGGACGCAGATTTTTAAAAAAATTAAATTCAACATAGAAATTACCAGTCGTCAATATAATTTTTTTTTTAAAACGGATACAAAGCTGCGGAGGCTCATGAGGTTCTATACCTCTTGCAGCTGGGTGGAGTTCAACTTTTCTCGGCCGCAAAACGGGTTACTCATTCAGGCCTGCACTTCAACAGAAACACGGGCGAACACGGCTCTGTGGCTGTGAGCAGCTGGTGTCCAACGGATACAATCGCCTCAGTTGAAAGAAAAAAGATAATGAACTCATTCGAGACGTGCCGCCTCCGGATACGCGGCTTATGCCGCGTATCCGGAGGCGGCACGTCTCGAATGAGTTAAGGCACACCTTTCTCAATAAATTAAATAAGAACACGGGTCAATATACCGGTGCTTGGCCCATTTGTATGAATGGATTCAAAGCGCCGCGAACTGAACCAAGCACGCCCGCTCACGTGAAACACGCGCATCCACACATAGTACAAAACAATCATATGACATCTGTTCAGCTGTTGAGGGTTTGATTGTTTGTGTTTGAAATAAATGTATTAAGTGGCTGAAACCAGTACCAAAGTGGTTGGGGAGAAAAACCGGAGTAACTGAAGAAAGAACTTTCGACGGTCTGCCCGAATTAACGGTGACATTTAATAGAGGAGTAAAGTTTATTATTATTATTATTTTCTTTTGTTTCATTTTAAAATAATCGTATTATTATTATTATCTTAAATTAATTACCTTTTAACCGTTTTACCCTTTTTTACTGCTGTGCATTGTGTGGTGTAGTGATATGAGCTGATAATTATGTGATCGTATGTTTTTGTTGTCTGTTTGTTTGTTTGTTTGTTTGTTTGTTTTTGTTTGTTTTGTGTTTCTTTTTGTTAATGTTGTACTGTTTTAAATAATTAGATTTTAACTGAATTGTTTGTATCACTTTTGTGTTTGTATTTTAATGTAATTCTTATGTATATTTGAGTCACGGAGCCTGTCGGACCACTTTAATTGCCAGTAGCGGGATAAATACAGTTTATTAAACTGAATTGAATTCGTTTGAACTGGAACTGAGGATCGACCCTCGCATCTCTCAAAATGGTGGCAGGCGCTTTACCGCTGCGCCACGGTCCGCACCTTGACTTAAACTCGCTCAGCCCTGATACTCTGCACCCAGCTGCAAGAAGTATAGATCCACATGAGGATCTATGCCTCTTCCCGAGAACACTTTATATCCAAGTTCCTTTGACTGGTGAGATTTTTATGCTGAATATACAATGATTTCATTAACTCATTCAGCCCGACGCACGTATTTCCCAAGTTTTGGAGGCGTCATCTAACGACTATGCACCTGTTGCAGGAGATGGATCGATCATGATAATTCAAGGGTAGTGACAGATTAGCTTGGCGCTGACAGGCGCCAAGCTAATCTGGCACTACCCTTGAATTGTCATGGTCGACCCTTTTCCTGCTGTAGTGCGTCAGGGCTGAAAGGGTTAATACAACCTGAATTAACTGGCACTGAAGATATAAAATTTATCTATACTCTTGCCTCTGCGCTTTGTTACAGGTCATGAGGGTCAACTGCACTGACGCCTGCCGGGAAGGTCTCACCGTTCCAGCCATATTGAAAACGCAAGTGATCAACGTAACACACACCATCGATGATCTTAGGATTAACTCATCCGAACCTTTCCTGCACGATACTCAACAGTTATATCAGAGAATACGAGAACTCATCCTGCTGACCGTCAAAAACAACCTCGGCTTTCTCCCTTTCAACGAAAGCCAAGCCGTCGAGGTCATGTGGGGTCAAGTTCATGGTCAAGGACACGACCTTCCGCAGGAGAACAGGGCCGTATGGAGGTCGGTGTCGCTGCTCATGATGCAGCAGGAGTACTTGTTCGCGACTTCTCTCAAGGAGGCTCGTGTGTTTCCGGAGACGTACGGATCTTGTGGTCACTATTTTGTGCAGGTAGGATTAGCTGATACGTAGTCTCCGAGGCGTACAGCTAATAGCCAGTTTCCGGAAATCAGATAAAGGTTTAAAAAAACAACACTTTTTCAACGAAAACAGTGAATTAAAAGCCCGGACAAACATGCGATATCGTATGTTTGTCCGGGCTTTTAATCCACTGTTTTCCTCGAAACACATGCAGTTTTGACCTACTTTTAATTTCCGAACAACTTCTATTGAGTGCTGTTCTTTAACTATTTTATGTATAGATATTAAATTACGCCTAACCACCGGTTAGGCAACAACAACAACAAAAATCACTGATTCGACCGATAAAATGCGAGCTTAAACTCTCATTTTATCGGTCGAACTGAACACTCGAGTGGTTTATTTTGCATCACGGGAGGTCAGGAATAATTTAATATATTTATGAAACGACATTTTGAAAAGGTTTTAATCTCAGAGTCGACATGTTCTTTGCTTTTCTAAGAGGTGAGGTGTCACCATTGGGTCGCTCTTACATTATCCCGCCTCAGTGGCTGATCGTTATGTGGCATTGCAACGAAACTGTCAAAGAGCGGCGGAGACCGCACGACCCGTATCACAGAACGCGAACTGCGCACGCGACAGGATCGTAACACATGGTCGAGAAAAGCTCACGAGTTGTATAAACCTATTTCTCGATACGCTGGTGCTCGTATTACAGAGGCTGGAATGTAAATTAATTAATTGCAATCCAGCCTCTGTATTTATACTCGCACCAATGCACCGCGAACTCGGATACAACACCATGATAACTCAAGGATAGCCCTCAATAATCTGGCGTCTCGGAGTAATGAAAATTTTGTTATTCTCAAAAATGGACTTCCCCAGTAGCATAACTTCTTCGGGCCCAAGTCGGCCGCAGTGGGCCTGCGCAAAGCCGTGCGCGGGCCCACTGTGGCCGTCGCGTGGGCCGGAGGACCTTTGCATACTGGATTACTGTCTTTTGCCTTCATCGGACCAGGCCAATGCTCTTGAGGTGTGCAGGGCAACTGCAATAACTTTATTGTGTGCTGCTCTTTGATTTTCAGCCTGTCATTTACTGCGTATAATCTTTTACTGCTAGATCAGCCCTACAGTTTGGTCGCTATGGTCGGGCTGGCATCTTGAAAATGACCTAGTCCAGGCAATAAAAGGTTAATACTAATAGTTTGCAATGTCTCCTTTATAAATGCCCATAGTATATCTTACAATAAGGTTAACTTAAATTGTGATGTGTGAATGTCTTGAAATGAAAGCCTTTTCAGTTCGTCTTCAGTTCCTACGCGGCTCATAGGTCAGTGGAAGACCACTGATACGTGTGCCTGCTTACAAGGACTGTGAAATGAAGGGCACCACTACGTGTGCCTAATAACGTAAGCCTAAAGCAAAACGTCCTCGAAACACACTTTGATATAAAACACGAAAAACCGACTGACTTGTGTGAGAACACGTGTGTACGGCCAGGCCAGAAGCAGGCTGAAACATTCTCGTGTGTGATTTGAGTACCGGTTTTGTTTGTTTTTTTCCAACAAAGTAGAGTAGAAAAATCTCAGCTGAAGCTAGACAACATTAACCCGTTGTATCGGCGAGTTTAGCCGTCAAAGCCCGCCATGGAGCACATCACTTGACGTGTCAATCCTACTGCTGAGTGTGCTGGTCTGTGATTTTGGACCTTACGGCTGGAAGCCGTAAGGTCCAAAATCACAGACCAGCTCACTCCGATTTTTCTTATTCAAGGAGTCCTGCAAGCCTCCGACGCACTGGTCCCAAGAGCACACCAGTCACTCACATCTCCGAACTCCGTGGGCGGAGCGTGCTGGTGGCGCACTCAAGCTGCTAGAGTTCCACCAGAACTTGGACAAATCGCTGCCGGACCGCCTGTTCAACTGCGACCTCAAGCTGGCCAACTTCGGCCTGTGTGACGACGGCACGTTCAAGATGATAGACAGCAACAACGTTTACTTCAATGCCTCAATGACGTACCATCTGAGGAGCCATCTGTCCCCGCCCTGCAAGACTGACAGCCAGTGCGTGTACTTTACCTCCTTCTGCGAAGGGGCGTGTGACGTCAAAACTGGCACGTGTTACATGCCCTATGACATCAATTTGGAGGTTAGTTTCAGGTTTCGATTTTTCCCCTATTTTTGACTTAACCCATTCAGCCCTGACGCATTACAACAATATATGCGTCGACCATGATAATTCAAGGGTAGTGCCAGATTAGCGTAGCACACCCTTGAATTATCATGGTCGATCCATCTCCTGCAACACATACATAGTCGTTAGATGACACCTCCAAAATTTGGGAAATACGTGCGCCGGGCTGAATGAGTTAAAGCGCGTCGAACACGCTATGAGATTTTACCCGGTTTTTATTCAGATGCGTCGGGAAAGGGTTGTTTGATTTCATTTAACCCATTCAGCCCTGACGCACTACAGCAGGAGATGGGTCGACCATGATAATTCAAGGGTAGTGCCAGATTAGCCTGGCGCCTGTCGGCACCAAGCTAATTTGGCACTATCCTTGAATTATCATGGTCGACCCATCTCCTGCAACATGTGCATAGTCGTTAGATGACGCCTCCAAAATTTGGGAAATACGTTCGTCGGGCTGAATGAGTTAAATTTTAGTTTTCTCAAAATTCGAAGTGTATTCGACTCTTTTGAACGCAATGAGCCCGAACTGTGGAAATTTCCGAATTTCGATTGTTGCCGTCTGAAGACTACCAAACAGTGTAATTTTGAGGACAGACTGATGTCATGGTTGATGTCGGCTTTGTCTGCTTCAGCGCATGGATCAGGATCATGATTTGATCGATTATTTTCTCGTAGTGTGTGAGAGCTCAACATGTTAACTCATTCCAGGCGCCCCGCATCAATACCTGCGAAACTGTCGCATAGCGTTGGCAGCGAAACTGTCGCATAGCGTTGTTAACTCATTCAAGATGTGCCATATGCGAGTAAGTTCGACGCTCTGCCACTTGAACTACAGATGTAAGTTTAATTTTGGGGGGTTAATTCATTTTTTTTAAATGTGGTCAGAACTTCCGAAAAAAAAAGGTTGTCGTGTCAGACATTCGTTGTATTTGACCTTGACTTTGATCTTGACCTTGAAGTCGACTATACTTATTGTTTGCCGTTGTTTTCAGTTTACCTGCCGCGATGTGTTCATGGATGAGGAAGATATCAAATATCAGAAGACGTCTTTTGACGGGATAGGGCACATATTACGTCATCCACCCGCTTCCGTGCAGCCCGAATTGTCACGCGTGCTGTCAGACTGTGAGTCTCTCATCAGACTCCACCAACCGGGGGAGTACGCACGAGTCATGGATGAGCTGACGAGTATTTTGCGGCGGAGTCTTCGAACTAACACGTGATGACGTTGTAATTGAACTCCGGCCAGCCAGTGACTAACAGTATAGTGAGAACTTGAAAATATAATATGAGTATATTGAGACGGAGTCGGCAGAACAGACAATGCGAGTGTTATACGTGGACATTTTTATGTTTACTAAATAAATGCAACAGGTTCTTGGGCAGACGTTAGTCATAGTGGGCCTGCGCACAGCTAGGCCTGCATGTATTCCAACAGGTATGTCCACCGGTGACGTTAATGTTTTGCGTGAAAATTTGAAAGGCCTTATAATAATAAACAACGTGCTCTTTTAACTCATTCAGCCCGACGGCCGTATTTCCCAAATTTTGGAGGCGTCATCTAATGACTATGCACCAGTTGCAGGAGATGGATCGACCATGATAATTCAAGGGCCAGTGCCAGATTAGCTCGGCGCCGACAGGCACCAAGCTAATCTGGCACTACCCTTGAATTATCATGATCGAACCATCTCCTGCTGCAGTGTGTCAGGGCTGAATGGGTTAAGCACACTCGAGAATGTAGATTGTTTTCATGATTATTTATGAAAGCCGATTATCGCAAGAAGAATGACACGTGTCATTTGCGAAATTCTGTTCACATATTTTATTGGCATTTGGTTCACAACCACACAAAATACAGTGGTTTTTTTTTTTTTTTTTTTTTTTTTTTTTTTTTTTTTTTCAAATTTGAATCACGTCTACCTACCGTTACGCAAAATAAATCATTCGAGCTCAGTTCGACCGATAAAATGCGAGCTTAAGCTCGCATTTTATCGGTCGAACTGAGCTCGAGTGATTTATTTTGCGTAATGCGAGCTAAATCATTATTTAAAATGTGTTTTATTCATCGGACATCTTCAAAGGGTTTTTTTTTTTTTTTTTTTTTTTTTTTTTTTTTTTTTTTTTTCAAATTTGAATCACGTCTACCTACCGTTACGCAAAATAAATCATTCGAGCTCAGTTCGACCGATAAAATGCGAGCTTAAGCTCGCATTTTATCGGTCGAACTGAGCTCGAGTGATTTATTTTGCGTAATGCGAGCTAAATCATTATTTAAAATGTGTTTTATTCATCGGACATCTTCAAAGGGTTTAACCTCAGAGTCTATATATTCTTTTCTCATCGATGTGGTGCGGTGGCACGGTTGGGTCTCTCTTACTTTACCCCCGCCTCAGCCGAGCTGATCGTTATGTGGCATTGCAACGAAAAAGTCAAAAGTGCGATGGAGACTTACAACCCGTATCATCACACTCGACTTGAGACCGCCTTGCAAGAAATGTCCGGCCAAAGCGTACGAGTTTCACGGTATAAATGCACATAAACAATAAGTGATGTACACATGTCTAAAAGAAAAAATGGTATTAAAAAAAAAATTAAATCAAGCATCGTGAGCCGTTTAAAAATGGACGGCTTCGGCTTCACGCAGTAAAAAGAACCCATCTAACAATCTTTAAATAACAATCTTTAAATAATTTAACACTATGACTGCTACTGACGGTACCGTTCGGCGGAAGAGACGCGTGGTCACGCGTCTTTTCCGCCGAATCGTACCGTCAGTAGCAGTCAAGGGGTTAAAGAAGTTTGGGTCTGGAGGGGAGGAGGGGGGGGGGTTCGGACCCCCACCCCACCCCCACGCATCCTGTTTTTGGTGTGAATTGCAGAAACACAGTTTGCGTCAGCAGACACTGAAAAGGTTAACTCACAACCCACAGCATTTTCTTGACTCTCGGCCTATGAGTAGAGACTGAGCGGTCCATATTTAAGGGTCTGCGACATTGGCCGTGTGTTGCCGTGTGTGCGTTTGTGTTTCTGATTGAGAGGGCACAATAACACGAGTTTCACAACCAGCACCAACTGACTATACGCTTCGATGACGGAGAGCGTGCATTTAAATTTGAAATCAAATGGGTACAGGTCAACCTCAGTATTTGTCACAGGTGTAGGATAATCGCCGCGAAATCGATCACCTCTATAACACCGTGGTGGACTGGTCAGCGGTCATTCCACGCCTATGGTGGAGCAATTGCGCTATTTCCTACTGGTCGTGTTACAGAGGTGGTCGACTGCGCAGCGGTCATTCCATGCCTTTGGTAAAGCAATTGTGCTATTTCTTACTGGCCGTGTTATAGAGGTGGTGGACTGTGCAGCGGTCATTCCATGCCTTTGGTAAAGCAGTTTCCCTATTTCATACCACTTGTGTTACAGAGTGGTCGGTTACACTACGACTCCCTAAGTAAACAGTATTGGCCTACCAGGGAGAAGTCAAATTTAAACCATAAAAATCCATTTCGCGTTATTGTGGTGCTTAATAACTCATTCGATTCGCGTCGCATCCGGATACGCGGTTGCGGCAAGTCTTGAATGAGTTGATTATTTAGAACTGTGAAGAAAAAACACCCGGGAAATGAAGTTTTATAGGCTGAAGTCAGCTTTGCTACAGTTGTATAACAGCGTTGAAACGTATCAATAAATATATCTATCACCGATGAATCGGTCAATCAATCGGTCAATCAATACAATACAATACAATACAATACAACTTTATTGTCTGTTCGAGTCAAGGCACGACAGAAATTTGCCTTTCGGCTCGTCATGAAACAACAATATAAGATATTAACAAACGCTATAAGAACATATCATGAAAAATTATCATTGCAGCAATCTATCACAAGCAATCTGTCACAAGATGGGAGGTAATGTTAAGTAGATCATACTTATCGCGGCGTTATAAACGAGAGTTCAAAATCGAGACAGCAGTTGGAATAAAAGACTTCTTAAAAACATTCCTTTTGGCAAGTGGCATGTTGAAACGTCTGCCTGATGGTAGCAATTGAAACTGATCATAGAGTGGGTGACGAGGATCATTGACAATGCTAGCAGCTATCCTTCGGACAGCTCTATGGTACAGATCATCTACTGGGTACTGTCCTAGGCCAATGATCTTCTCAGCTGTTCTGACGATACGTGACAGTCTGCCCCTGTTTTTCATACTGAGATTGCCATACCAAGCAGTGATATTAAACGTCAGTATGCTTTCGATCAGGCTTCTATAAACGGATTCTAAAACCCTGGAACTGACATCAAAACTTCTCAGTTTCCTAAGAAGGTACAGACGCTGGTTTGCTTTTTTCACAATCAGATCAGTGTTTCCAGTGAAGGACAGCCCACTATCCACGACTGTGCCAAGTCGATCAACCAGTCGATCAATCAACCAAATCTACCAATCAATCAATCAATCAATCATCTGTCCCTCTATCCCATGCGTCAGTTAGTCAAGCAATCAATCAATCAATCAATCAATCAATCAAATTCTGCTTGACAAGCAAATAGTAGATAGCAAAACAAGGGAGGTAACCAGCAGTCTTTTAGAGAAATCATCTGAACCCTTATTTACATTCATACAGTCCCCTGCTCTGCCTGGCATTGTGTGGCTGGTTGGTTGGTTGTTTGACTGGTTAGTTGGTTGGTTAAAACTAACGTCACTTTGTATCTCCAACCGGCGGTTATGAGAAACGCCAGGCATCAGAAGGCAATGTCAAAACCTGAACCCACCCTCTGTCAGTGACGCCCGGCAAATGAACGTTATGAAAAAGTCATTCTTCCTCGGCTCATTTGCAAGCAAAACTGGCCAAGCTGTCAGAGTCTTGATTTAAATGTCCATAGCTTCCTGTATCTGAACAAGAGGAATGTAAAATTTAATCAACTGGGGCAAATTCCTATCATCAAGTGATACATATTATTCAAATTAAAATCAAATTATAGTACAGTCAAATCAAATAATTTGTTCTTTTTCTTTTTTAAACAAAAACGTTTGACTAGAATTCTGCTCTGCAAGCAGCATAAATTCTCATGAGCTCCTGCGGCTGCAGGGGTGCATGAGAATCTATGCTGCTTGCAGATGGGCGAGGGGCTGGCGGAGAGACTGGATACAAAATCCGCAGCTGTGGCTACAGATTGCTATCTGTTTCTGCTTGGACGCCTTCCATATTGGAGGGAAATCGTCTGCCTGTCATCCGGGGCTTGATGCGCATGTAAATGCGATGTCAGTGTCGGAAAGGTTAGTTGTTTGGCTGATCTTTGAATGTAGGGATGACCATTTCACGTCCACATCACATTCCACAGCTCACATCAGTTTTTAGGGGATCGTCCTCTGATCAGTACCATGACTGAAATACTACAAAACCGAGGAGATATGCTGTATGAGTTCTTGACACTGCTACGAGCGTCAGTAAAAATGCACATTTATGTCAGTGGATATACGTTTTTCATGGGGGGGGGGGGGGGGGGGGGAATCTAAACGAAGAGAGAAAACAACTAAGTGAAAAGACAATTAAAACACAATTTATAAAATCGGGGTTAAAATTTTTCTTTTTTTCAAAATAGTCATACAAACCAGTACACACTTCTTCAGTTATTTATCTTTTCTTTGTTGAGATGCCAGCTCTATGTCTATTTTGAAAAATTAATAAGTTGTGTTGCAATTGTCATAAGTACTAAGCGTGTGTCTTTCTTCGTTGAGATTTTCTTTCAATTGTACACGCTCAAGTCAGTGGCGGCAGTCACCTTTTGGGTCTGGATTAAATTTTAACTCATTCGAGATGAACGGCATCCGGTTAGCCTTTTTTTCTACCGTATCCGGATGCCGTTCCTCTCGAATGAGTTAAAAAGACACAACTTGTAAGGCTTGCCAATCCTGGAGAAATATGCCTTGAAGCTGGACTGACAACTCTAGAGCAGAGCATGATTTGCTCGGCGCTGCTAATGGTGGCGCGGCCAAGCTAATCATGCATCACTTTGTTGAAACAGGGTCATCACTCCTTCGTTCACAAAGGAGTGGTAACCCTTTTTCAACAGGACGATCATGCACTGCCTTTGAGCAACACATGACCAGTCGACCATTTCCACAGCTGGCGATGGACAGACAGAGCTAATCGTTTTGAGAGGGATTGATCGTATGCTGGCGGCTTTGTCCTATGATGCGCTGTGTGATGAAATGCGCCTCGGTGAGACATATGGCGATGCTTTATCTAACCCATTAGGCCCGGACACACTACAAGCAGGAGGGCTGATCGACCATGATAGTTCAAGGGTAGCCGGTGCCAGAATAGACTGGCTCCTGTAGGAGCCAATCTACTCTGGCACTACCCTTGAACTATCATGGTCGATCTAACTTCTGAACTGGTATGTAGTCTTTCAGAGGACGACTCGAGAATTTGGAAATAAGTTTTAACATCAGATCAGTCACCTCATGGCTCAATAAATTTAACCTTGTAACTGCTACTGACCATACCACTCGGCGGTAAAGACGCGTAACTACGTCACTATCTAACCACGTAACTATGTCATTATCTAACTACATAACTACGTCACTATCTAACTACGTAACTACACGATTTTTTTTCCGCCGAGCGGTATCGTCAATAGCAGTCAAGGGGTTAGAGTTAGTTAGTTATCTGGGTTGAACGTCGAGCAGGCGTCTAAGGTCATCTAACAGCAGTCAAGAAGTTCGAGAAAAAACAGGATGTTTCACGCTCATTACTTTTTTCTCCCCATCTTTAGCTGCACATGGCCAGGCTTTTGACATCAAATGGCTCATACATGAAATCGAGCTCATTTGCATGCTCAAGTGCTGATTCGGTTACTTCTTCCCTTTTGACGCGTGTGTGTGTGTGTGTGTGTGTGTGTGTGTGTGTGTGTGTGTGTGTGTGTGTGCGTGTGTGATGGTGTGTGTGTGTGTGTGTGTGTAGGCATGCATGCATGCGTGCATGCGTGCGCGTGTGTGTACATGCGTGTGTTTGATTGCGTGAGTATGTGTGTGTGTACAAGTGTCTGTTTGGTCAGTTGATTGATTGATCGATTGCTTGATTGATTGATTGTGTGTGTGTATCCGTGTGTGTGTGTTTGTCTGTATGCTCGCGTGCGTGCGTGTGTGTGTGTGTGTGTGTGTGTGTGTCTGTGTGTGTGTGTGTGTGTGTGTGTGTGTGTGTGTGTGTGTGTGTGTGTGTGTGTGTGTGTGTGTGTGTGTGTGGGCGTGCGTGTGTGTATGCACGCAATGAAAACTGATCGAGCATCACCGAAAATAACCAACTAAAATGCAGACATGAAATCAAACCAACACTATAAAAGAAAATAATTGTAACGTATAGTTTATTGGAATATCCAATTTAAATCAGCACCAAAATCACACATTTATATGCATTACGATTTGTACAGAATCTTTGATTGACTTTTAACAATGATTTAATTCAGTCATACATCACACAACATATAAAAACAGGTTATTCAAATTCAAAATTGATATCACTGCATTGAAAATCGTACTCTTGTTACATAGGTATTTGTTCCAAACATAAAAATGTAACCCCCTAAGTGTATACATCAGCCGGTACTATTCACAGTATCGATGGCTGCACGTACAACGGGGTTAATAAGTACGAATCACAATATAGTGTTAACCCTTTGGTTGTCGGTCGCGCATTTTGTCGAGGTGATTCCTGCAGGAATTACCTCGACAAAATCTGCGACCGACAGTTTAAAAAAAAGATAACTGTACCACATGCAAATATGTTTTGACAAAGCACCGATCATGGTGTGTGCAAAATTCGCGCCGCAGTACATAGTATAGCTGTCATTCTTTCCTCAAAAGGCAAGATTACGTTAGGAATGATAGAACAACATTATCAAGTGATTTGTATCGTGGTATAAAAATATACACCACAACCACATCGCATTCTAAATGTCATCATATTTCATACACCGGCTCTAGACTGGTGAACTTATTCTAATGCTAAACGCTTTTACAATAAATCTTGTATTGTTGGCAGCGAAACAGTAATATACACTGGACTCTTACAGAAGCAAAGATGACAAGCACTATCTTTGAACTTTCAGGGTCTATTCCTCTCCTGCAATCGCATATTATTCGTCAGAGGACGCCCAAAATGTGACCCTTAGTATTGAAATGTTTTACTTTGACATTCCACAGAGTCACGGAAAGACACTGTTTACATATCTGTGCACACAAACACAACAAAATCTGCAAGAGAAATTAATTTTCGTGAGCCCCCGCACTTGCTGGGGCTCATGAGGATCTGTTCCTCTTGTCATAAGTCTCAATGAATTCCGTACTCCTCAGACAAGTTTAATCGGTGTAGCAGGCCAAACTGAGCCTCACGAAAGACCCACCCGTAGTCACTTTGTCGTGGCGTGAGACTTTGGCGCTGTGCGTTGCTACTAACACGTTAAGTTACCCCGGGTTCGATCTGTCATAGGGGTCACACTGATCATGCGACACCGGCGGTGAATCGGCGATAATTTCAGAGACCACAGCTTCTTGAAGGCCGATTTAACTTTATAATGCAGGTGGGCGTTGTTCATTCAATGTCAACGCCAAACATTCCCAGCTGTTTAAGAAACGTGGATATAAAGCGATTTCAGCAAGAGGCATAGATCCTCATGTGCCCCGCAACTGCGGGGACTCATGATGATCTACATCTTGCATTTGGGTGGTGTTCACATTTTCTCGGCAGTGAAGAGACTAACAATGGACCACTGCCTGCACATCAAGCTTAACACCGCCCCCGTTTTGACTGGCCGATTGTGGTCTGGTTTTGCTGGCTGCTGGGTTCAAGTCCACAAACGACGAGTCTGTGTACGACTGTGCGCCTCCCTGGACTTGGTCTGTGAGAGATTCCTGCGATGCTCTCTTGGGGGAGAATTTAGCCGTACCCCTCTGCACGCCATCCTCAGTGAGTGGTGTATGTACAGCGCCGGTGACGGCGTCAAGGCGTCTGGGGGGAACGTCGAGGCTTTTAGTAGAACTCTTGCTTGGACTATCCACTTTGTCAGCTGAAATTTCGAGAATTGTGGCTGGTGAACTCGCAAGACGCCTGACGCCATTAACGAGGTGGTGGCTAGGGTTCACTTCAAACGTTACCTCGCTATCAATGTGTCTGATTGACGGGTCATCGTCCTTATCGCGGTTTTTGATTGGACGGTCGCCGGACGTGGGTGAACTCTCGAGTCTTTTGATTGAATTGTCTGAATTTGAGGAGGCTGGTGACTCGCTTCTGGAGTTTGACTCAGTCCTGGAGTTTCGCTTGCTGCTCGCTAACTGACTCTCCGTCTCGCTCACTGCCTCGCCGCCACCATACGGCAAGGCGCTGGCGTCACCGCACGAGCACCCCTCGTGCTTCGGACCCTTCCGCAGGGGAGACGACTCGCATTCGCTCTTGGAAGTGGCGATGACGCAGCCGGAATCTGCCTCGAACGGTGATGCCGGGGAGCTGAGGGAGCTGGGTGATCGGATGTCCCGGAACTCCAGCCTCCCTAGCTCTTTTCTCGTGCCGTCGTCCTCAGTCGCTTTTCCAGAGCTGCTTTCTGACGCCGACGCCGCCTGGGAGTTTCGCCTCTGCTTGCCCTTGCCTTTACCTCCCTTGCGTCGTCTGCGCGCGCGCACTTCTTCCTCCTCGTCTGTGTCAGAAGGCCACGTGCCGTGCATGCGCACATCTTCTTCCGAGTCCGTCGGGCACGTGGAGCACATGCGTTTCAGCTCCAAGGTGGGCAGCGGGTCTTGTTCTTGCGCGGCGTGCGGCACTTTGAGTTTGCTTTGGCGGGAGTTTCGAGACGTGCGCACTGACTCGTCGTCGCTGGAATCGTACCCTCGCTGAACGTGGATGGCTGCACGCAAACAAGAGAGATAACATTGTGGATCTTAACCCTTTGGCTGTCGGTGGCGTGTTTGTTCGAGGTGATTCCTTCAGTAATCTCCTCAACCAAACAAGCCACCGACAGCCAAAAGGTTAACCAGGCACCACCTACAGCTGTTGCGGTTAGTTCATCTAAAAATGAATTGTACGCAAAGCTAATGAGCAAGATGATTCTCAAATCGGTTCTCCGTTGTGTTGCGCTAGCAGCTGATATTTCCCTCTATCTTTAATACCTTCGCTGCCAATGACCACGAATAGCGGGTCATAAACCACTATACACACTGACCGATATTTGCGTGAAAAACGCAGGCGTAAATGGGACACAAAGTAGGCAAAAAGAACACAGGACTAGCAAGAGACATAAATCCTCATGAGCCCCCGCGACTGCTGGGGCCCATGAGGGTTTA
The DNA here is from genome assembly GCA_036245525.1 of Semisulcospira habei. Lineage (NCBI taxonomy): Eukaryota > Metazoa > Mollusca > Gastropoda > Semisulcospiridae > Semisulcospira > Semisulcospira habei. The sequence goes on along the minus strand of BTPG01000003.1, from coordinate 175,297,707 downwards.
TGTCTCTTGCAGCAGGGTAGCGTTTGCCTCGCCACGGCAGTTATAGGGTTGGTAACAGCCAAAGCAATATATATTATGTCGGATGTCAGAGGTCCGTAAGCAATAGGACTGACCTGCTACAGTGTGGTAAGCGGGAGGGGGCCCGTGGTGGCGAGAGGTGGGCCCCGGCGTCATGATATCCTCGTAAGAGGGAGGGGCGTACAAGCGGGAGAGGTCTTCGGTTTCGTCCTTGACCCTGCATCTCCCACCATCACGTGACGTGTAGTGCACGGCCGGAGATAGACCGCTGTAGTGTCTGGACAGAGATGATCAGAGGTGGAAAAAGTTAGTCAGTTTGAAAAAATAAAACTGAAAATTTGAGTTAAATATAATCAAATCAAATCAAATCAAATCAAGTCAAGTCAAGTCAAGTCAAGTCAAGTCAAGTCAAATCAAATCAAATCAAATCAAATCAAATCAAATCAAAACAAAGCAAGCAAGATATACTATTCAGTTCAGTTCAATTCAATTCAATTCAATACAATTCAATGCAATGCAATGCAATGCAATGCAATTCGAAGCAGAGCAAAGCAAAACAAAGCAAAGCAAAGCAAAGCAAATCGCACTGGCTATACCAAAATAATGATCATTTGCTTCCGTTTGTCCTTACTAGTTGTCCTAGTCCGTGAGTGAACACTGCTGTTTCAGCCTTGTTTCCCCATGCATTGGAAGCACGTCATATTGTTTATGTTTTGACATCAGTAAATGCGTCAATGATTGGAGGAGCTTTCACGGACAACTCACTTGTGTCGGTTGTACCTGAAGATGAACACAGCAATCATCGCAGCGCAGGCCAGGAACACCAGACTGCCTGTCACGCCGGCTATCACAGCCGTCCGAGTGGAATCTGAGGAAAGAAACGGGAAAATGCAACAACAACACAAGAAACATCTTACTTCACTGCTACAGACGACCCGCTATCCCAATGTAAACAAGGTCATCGGGCCGACGTCGTCCGTCGTTGGCCCGCGCACGGACAAAAACAAAAATCTCTCTTTTCACGAAAATGAAGGAAAACGACAGTAAGCCCATATTTGGGTGAGAAACAAGATGTTCACCATAATACAATGAAAATCCCGCGCCCTTTTGTCTGCGTAGGACAGCTGTGATCCTTTCACGATCAAGACCTGAAACCTGGTGTATTTTTCTTTCCGTTCTGTATTACAGGATTTTACCAATGCATGCATCTAAATTTCTATGTATGAAAACAGCCCTAGCGGTAATATAAGTTATTGGTAGCAGGGGTTTGCTACACGGACCCTGTAGGCCTTCGGGAGGTCAAAAGAACCATGGTACCCCGAAGGCCTGAGAGGTACAATGTTTTTTTTTTTTTACCTCTCGAAGGCCTACAAGTGTCCGTGCAGCAAGCCCTTGCTATCAATAACGTATTTGTTTTCATTCCTCCACAATTTTCGTAAAAGAAATCAAGAAAAAGTCTTCCGACCTGGATTACGCCAGACATGACTGACGTCAAAGGAATATATATACATTTATACATAATAGACTTATGACGTAATTTAAAATATTTCATGACGTTGCCGTCTCCCGTAATGTGCCTGTTGTTTCGAGCAACAATAAGTAACTTTTTACTTTAGAACATTTTTGGTGAACTTTTATATAACAAAACTCGCATCCAGGATGCGTCCCAAAGAGGGCTACAAGAAGTCCGCCATTTGTCGCTACAAGGTTTTTGTAGCTCGGTCATGTGCTACAGTTTGCGCTAAAGAGATTGATCGTATGACTTAGGGATGAAAACAAACTATTTTGTTTTCATCCCTACTTCACACGACCAATACCTTTAGAGCAAACCGTACCATGTGACCTCGCAACAAAAACCCTTGTAGCGACTAATGCGGACTTTTTGTAGCCCTCTTTCTGACGCGACTTGAATGCCAGTTTTGTTCTACAAAAGACCACGAAAACGTTCTTAAGGTTGTATACTATACCTACATTTTTTAATTGAAAACTGCCGCTTATAGGGTTTTTTGAGAGCCTTATTGAGTCTGGAGGCTATTGCCACCCTGAAAGACCCATGGTCCCGGGCATATTTGTAAGTTTGAGCCTTTTGCGTGACCTACCCCATAAGCAAAAACACGCAAAATAGTTGATTTCAGAACACAATAAAAATTTATCGAATAGTGTGTTAAAATGATAAAGAAACATTTCGGTCACTTCATAAAGTATGTTAGTATTTTCTCGTAAAAAAAAGTGTGCTCTGATAATTGGAATTCTAAGTGCAATCGAGAAAAGTGTATGTTGTAAATTCGCAAAGTGCCCGGATGTTATCAATAACATTACAAGTGTTTGCAATGTTGGGCAATTGCTCAGGCCCTTTTTATTCGATAAAGTCGTACTTTAGATCATATCACACACATAATTTATGAAAAAATGAGGGGGTCCCGCGCAAAAATTGGCACTTTGGGTCGTTTGCGAGTGCGTTTTCAAAAAGGGATACAAGCGATGTCTGACTTCCGGCAGATCATATCTCCGCCGTAGCCAGTCCCAAGCCCGCATGAGAAAGGAGGAAATCAACGACGCCAAACCAACAAGTATAACCTACGCCCAAACTGTTGCAAACTACTAGTCTTCGATCACTATTGGTGACAGTGGGAAAGTACACTGGAACAAACAACAACGGCAGATACGGGATGAGAAGGTTTATCTATAAGTAAATAAATGCACCCATTATCCCTTTGTAGTTGAATTAGTGCCGTGGTAAAATACTCTTTTTGCCACGCAGGTAACCAGGGTTCAATCCCCGTAGATGGATATTTTTTTCCCTGCTCAAAAATACAGTTTCTACTTCGCTAAATGAAACAAACGCACACACACACACACACAAAGAAAAACAAAGCCAAAAAAAAATATATATATATATATATATATATAAAAGAAACGCGTGGTAATTTTGTTGTTTTTTTTAAATTTAAAATATGCGATTATCATCACTGTTGTAATGTGAATGTTAAACCATGAACCAACCAACAAACCACTTTCAGTCTTGGATAAAAATGCATACTGGTTATCTCGGTACATTTGTTCATTCATTTTTTTTCAGCCAGGTATTGTGAGCATGTTTACATTACATGTTTACATTCATTCAATCATTCACAGATTCACTGATGAAAAAGCACACCAAAGAGTGTCGTCACAGAGTGTTTTTTTTTTTTAATTTTTCCTGGCATCATCTACAAACATTAATTAATGAATAATGTGAATTTGTTTTAATACCTGTTGCAAGCAATGCTACATGCTCCTTTGGTGTATCCGTGAAAGCAGGTCAGTGAACATCTCTGGTTGAAAGATGTTTGTGAACAGATTGGTAGTGGATGTACCTATCTCTCCAGCTGAATCTCAGTTTCCCAGCAGTTTTTGGTTACAAATTATAAGGAAACAAAACAAACGTCACATGTTTCAATATGCCCCGTTATGTTTACACATGATCATTGTGAGTAAAGAATAATATCTGTTTATTTTCACAAGAAATGCTGTATTTGCAGACATTCATTTAAAGTATACATGTACAGTCAAGTATGTTGAAAGCATATTAGGCTACAATGCACATAGGCACCCATACAAAAGTAACTACTTCAAATACAAAATGTTAAATGTTTAGGGCTCAACATCTTTTGTCCATAAAAGGTGATTTCAAAGATGGGTCACAGAAATAGGGTCTGAACAAATTTTGACCCAAGCTGTATTCGAACCCAGGACCTTTGGGATGAGAGTCAAACACACTACCACCGAGCCACCCAGCTCCCCCTCATATGCCTATGATCAGTTATCACCCAACTACTGAAATCTGCTGTGACAGATGGAGGGTAATGCAAGAACTACATGGTCAACTCACTCTTTAGAAGTATTGCGATTTTCATTGCGCAAGTCCACATTTGGTATATTTTGAGCAGAGGGTTTAATGACATATGTATATATATACTACATACCTACCCCCCCCCCCCCCCCCCCCGGGCTGCATTTCTATATTTTGGCACACCCCCTCTTCAGAAAGGACCCATGGGTGTTATACTCTGAGGCCAATGACCATTTTCAGAATGTATATCATTTATAATCATGCAAAGCGGAGCAGTGATAAGTTTTCTCCTTGTTTCACACCGACGCTGCAAAAAAATCTATCTGTACCACTGTTTCCTAACCCATAAGAGTCAGCTGTGGAGTACATATTTTGAATGATTGATGTATGCCAGTATTTTGGAACTTGTCACAAACAAGACCTGTTTATATGCTGAAATGTCTTCGAAAAATGAACACATTGGCAGTAAAGGGGTTTTCCTTGGATAATCAAAAACTAATACATATTAAGCTGTATTTCCAAATTGCGACATGACAGGAGAGTGACAAAAAGTAACTTTTCTGAGGGGGGGGGGGGGGTCATCCAAATAAATATGCATAGGAAGGTCTTACCATCAGGTATCTCTTTACCAAGTTTAGGGTTACAGTTAGGAATACTTGAGAAAAAAAACATCTTTGGGCTATGGCTATCTTGTACCTATTTCCCGATTTCTTGTGACCCTTGACCTTTCTGACCTTTCATGCATACGAAATTAGTATGCATGAAAAGTTCTTACCACCTTGTACCAAGTCTGGGTTTGAAGTTGTGTATACTTGAGAAAACATCTTTTTGGTCAAAATACAGATATGTTTCACCTTTTTACTGCACTACAAATTACAACATGGGTGTCAAATCGCTTTGTCACATTGTTATATGAAAACACACAAAGCACACCCCCATCACTGTACAATAGCCCCTGAACTGCTCGACTGCACGTTACAATTTTGTCACCCCGCTGCTTCTATGTCAGGCTTATGGAAACACTCCCTCTTTATTTCTATTTTCTCGAGTTTTGTCATTGTCACTTTGTTGTCACTGCCCCACTGCTGTTGTGTCTGCAGTTGAATAGCCAGGCCTAAAGCCTGCTTTCCCTTCTCCTAATATATGGCTATGCATCAGCTCAGGCAGTAAGGCACAGGCTTTTGCTGCATTGCGAATGATGTGACTGTCCAAAACCTTGACATTGTGGCCAGCCTGGTGGATGGACATCAAAATAACAGGATGTCTGCCCTCCTACACAGGACAATCAGTTCACTTCCTTTGCCTTCTCGTCGGTTGGCCATCGCGGAGAGATGTACCCGCTGAACTCTTCTTCCCTCATCTTTCACAACCTGCAAAAGATAATTTTGTATCAAAAAAAGTTCTGCCATGCACATATTGCGTGCATATATGTTTGCAAGTATTTATACAAAGTACATACATGCATAATATGACATTAGTCAGAACATGAACAAGAAAGGCAATGTCCTTATGGTTCACGTGTATGACCAATCCACATAATATGTCTGTCCTTTTTTACCTTGGCTTGACTTCTCCAACAGGTCTCTGAAAATGTCTAAACATAAGTATAGGGCTGGATTTTGTACCAGTGAAACCTGATTATTTTTCCAAATCCCTTCATTTTTCACACATTTGTCAACCCTCTGTGACCCTTGACCTCTGTGAGGGGCTGATTACATTAGTAGCACAGAAAAGTGTTATCATCATGCCAAATTTTATTGAAAAGTTTGCAAAAACATTGATAAAAACTACAACTCTACCCGAAACTAACTTTTGTCACCCTTATCATGTGGTATCTCCATAGCAAGTTTGAGTTTGAAGTTGAAAATACTACTTGAGATGACCTTTGAAAGGTCACAGAAATTGGTATGTTTAGAATTATTTTACCACAAAGTACCCTTGTGCCAAGTTTGAAGTCTGAGGCTTGCATAGTCTTCGAGGAAATGCCAATGTTAAAGTTGCCCACAGGTAACAGACAGTTGACGGACGACCCATTACAAACACTTACTTTTGCTATCACACGTGCGCCAAAAATTAGACGCCATTGAGCTTGAAATGACCACAAAGGGTGTATACATATATCTAGAATCAGCATCAATATTCAAAGTGTAACTTGCAGAAATTGTTTCAAACAGGACACAACGCATTGCTGTTTAGCAACAGCACACACTGGACCAAATGGGTAGTATTCAGATTTTTCTAGTCCTTTTGTATGCACTAAGTGCTTATTAAAGAAAACGACAGTATTTGGAGACTTGCCCAACCCTCTAGTTTTCAAATCAAATGCAATATGGTGCCACTTGTTGACAGCAAGTGATTTTAGCATTCGGTGTTGTTGAGAATGCTGGTACTACTACTACACCATCTTCAAAATGAAAGAAAGCATTACAGTGTGATGTGTTTCAACCAGTTGTGTTTTGTTATGAACCTGATTCTATTCACAAATCAATCGGTATGCTTTACCTCGAGTCCAGGACAATAAGTGTCGCCTTCGCTCACTTTAGTTGATCCGCTGGAACTGAAATTGCCTGCTTTTAGCTGTGGCCTTCTCCTTTGAGCAAACATGACCTGACTAGCTCTTGCCTCTTCTTGGTGTAGGCGTCATACTTCTGTGCTTGTTTGCAAGTATACCCTCTGGGCGTGACTCTGTAGTGAGACGTCAACAGTAGCACTGACCTGAAATGAAATACATGTTTATTATCGTGTTATTCGGCAGCATGGCAATTTCACTTCTGATCTTATTTCAGGGTGGGTCGCTTCCAAACTCCACAAACAGGGACTTTGTTATAGCATTATGAACAATTCGGGGCCAGTGGGGGGGGGGGGAGTCCCCCCCACCCACCCACCCACCCACCCAATTCGTCCCTACATTTAGTTTACACATTACTACCTTCAAACTAATGTGAAATAAACTGTGAACACCACAAACAAGAATGGTGAAGCCTGGATCCCTCGTGTGCATTTAAAACTGATCATTTTCTTAATCTGAACTGTGTGACCTTTCCAAAAGGTGACTGAAATTTAAGTGCCATGAGTCTAAGCATAGGTAAAGGGCTGGCTTATGTACAGTTGTGAATAGTATTGGAGAAAAAATATCTTTTGTCAAATATGGCTTTTTTTTTTTTTTTACCTATTTCTTGATTTCTCATGACCCTTGGCCTGAACGCAAACTGGTAGGCTAAGAGTAAGAAAGGTCTTGCCACAAAGTATCCTTCAGCTACGTTTGAAGACTGTGGTTTGAATGGTCTCAGAGAAAATGCCAACATTAAAGTTTACCATGGACGACCAATGGCCCAGAACATAGCCTTACACTTGCTTCGCACATGAGCCAATGAAAGAAGGCATTACAGTATGATGTGTTCATTCACACCATAGTTGTGTTGTGTTCTGCACCTGATTCTCATCACAGATCTACTGGTATGACTTACCTTGAGTCCAGGAGAATACGTGTCACCTTCCCTCACTTCACTTGAGCTGTGAGTGTGACCTTGGTCAGTTGGTGTAGACGTCATACTTCTGCGCTTGTTTGCAAGTATGTACTCTGGGTGAAAGTACTGAGACTCCACAGCGAGAGGTCAACAGCAGTATTAGCCTGAAATGAAATACATGATTATTACTGTGTTGTTCGGCAGCATGACAATTTCACTTTGCGTGAACTAAATGCAGGGGCAGATTATTACTTTCAAAATAAATGCGACAAAAACTGTGTAAACCGCAAAGAACAAACAACAATGGCAAAGTCACGTCTGTACGCCTCATGCGCATAACTGATTCACAACCTGTGTGACCTTTCCAAAAGGTAGCTGAAATAAGTGTCACGAGTCTCAACATAAAGGCTTGCTTTTGTACTAGTCAAATTTGTATTTTTCACACATTCTACGGTCATCCAAAATGGTAGTCAACAAATATTAGGGTTTCAGTCAAAGTAGCGTTTTACTAGGTAACCCTTTTAATCCTGATACACCCACTGCTTGAAATAAATGTGACTATGATAGTTCAAGGGTGGTGCCAGAATAGATTGGCGTCTCATCCGCCAAGTTATTCTGGCACCATCCTTGAACTAAAAAAATGCTGGACCTATCTCCTAATCTGTAATATAGCCTTCATAAGACAGAGAATGGATGAGAAAACTAAGCTACTAAGTACTGAAAGCAGTTACTGAGTTAGTAATGCAAAATTCTCCCTTAGCAGGACTTTTTACTACACACAGTACGTTTTCCTAAATAATAAGCACTGGCACTGGTTTAATATCACTACAATGTGGACTACATTCCTTCCACCGTATTAGTAAAGGCTCTCTGAGAATGTATGGAAATGTTCTACTTCTAGGAGGTGACTGACATACATGGAATGCATGCCCCTGTCAACCCACAATAAAATGTAGTCTTCTTCATTGTAGGTAGGCTGTAAATTTCCATGCATAAACTAAGGACAGTTAGCTATTGGGGTTTTACGCCGTGCAGGTGACATCTCACGGCGGTGCATCCAACTTTTTTTTTTTAGAGTTGGAAAACCAGTTATGCCACTTACGTACGACATTTTTCTGTCATTACTAGTAACTCGTGTTCTAGTCACTTAGCAAACACCACCAACCTCTTTTTCTACTTTAGTTTACCTTTTCCTTGCTGAAGAGATTTTGTTGTGTTTCTGGCTGCCACGTATATTGCTTCTCGTTCGGTTGGCCCGTTCATTTTTTTTTTTTTTTTTCTTCTTCTGAGAAATGGTTATGCGTTACTACTGACGCTCGATGACTTGTCGCAACTTATGCAAAGGTATCTTATTTCTGAGGAAACACAACATTTTATGCATAGAAACAGTCAGCTTACACACCTATTTCAGACAGTATATATCTTTTGTCAATTATCGATAAATTGAGCTTGTTTGCAATACGACTTGCCGTACGGCGGTTTTTTTCGGTGACCTCTAGTCTCAGGTCACGGCAGACGCAAGATAGCGGTATCTAAATGCGCAGAAAAGATGCGCGAAAGAGGTGTGTCCTACAACCTTAAGTACAAAGTTACTTAGTGTTGATCAAAACAACAAGCACACTCAGTACTGGAGACTGCAACGTTATGTAAGATTTTAAACTACGTCATAAGTCTATTATGTACACATGTACATTCCTTTGACGTCAGTTATGTCTGGCGTGATCCAGGTCGGAAGATTTCTTCTTGATTTCCTTTACAAAAATAGTAGAGGAATGAAAACAAATATGTTAATGGCACCAGGTGTTTTCTGCACGGACCCTTTTCGGCCTGAGGGGTACAAGGGTTCCTTTGACCTTCCTCAGGCCTACAAAGGTCCGTGTAGCAAAGCCCCGCTAAAAATAACTTTTATTATTTCATACCCAAAAAAACAATTGATCTTACACTCTTCAATGATGTTAGTCACCACGTCCTCTCGCTCGCAGTTCCTCTCATCCTGGTTATCATCCAGCCCACAGTTGGGCAGACCGTCACAGCGCACGTGCAACGGCACGCACGTGCCGGCATAGGGGCAGAACATAGTGTCACGTGGGCACGAGCCACTGGTGTCCGGATCTAAACCAGATCATCAATCAACACAAGACACAAGATGGAACACGTGGAAACTGTTTTGTTTTAACCCCTTGGCTGTCGGTAACTGCCGACAGCCAAAGGGTGAACTTCTTGGGTGGAGTTCAAAGGATATAAAAGGGAAGCTATTAAAATAATTCTTTTTTCTTAAACAAGAAGTTTTTTTAAGTATTGTCGTAGACTTCTCTTAACCCCTTCACTGCCGAGTGAACACAAGCCATCTGCAATAGACATGGGGATCATGAGGATCTATGCCTCTCGCTAAAACCACTTTGCATCCACGTTCCTTTTATGAGTAGGGGATCTTTGACGAATTTCAAATAATTTCAAAACACGCTCTGCGCCCACTGGCAGTTATTGGGTTAATACACAGAAAACAATGACGCAAATATCTACAAGCATGAGGCATCGATTGTCATGAACGTTTAACCCTTTGGCTGTCGGTGGAGTGTTTGGTCGAGGTGATTCGTGTAGGAACCACCTCGATCAAACATACTACCGAGAGCCAGAGGGTTACAAGAGCTTGAGCGGGCGACTACAGGTAGTTCAAGGTTGGTGCCAGAATAGGCGCCAAGCTATTCTAGCTCCAACCTTGGAATATAGGACACTCACCGTTAAAAGCGGTGATAAGCAGACGAAAACCTCGATAGATGACGGTGGGCTTCCCTTGGTAGTTCAATCTCATCCTGGGCCCCAAGGACTTAAAGTCGGGTACAATGATACCCGCCGTGTTGTAGATGAGAAACGGCCGTTCTAGCACCCCGTACAGGCCTGTGGAAGGCGTCAGGCGTCTCTCTAGCCCGGACAAGGACACGTCAAAAATGTGCAACCTGTGGACATGGCCCCAAAAAATGATACTCAATTATGGATGCGATGCCGAAAGATGGCAAGATTGTTCATTTATTCTTTCATTAAAGATATAAAATATGAAGTTCTAATTTATGCAATCATAAACAGGCTTATATGAACATGTTTCAATCCTCAATCGCAGTAAAGGATTTCTTTTATCCACTAGTGGTCCATTTTCGTAATTTTCATTCCCAGACAAAAATCAACTTCATCCGCTCTTTTACTTCTATTCTATGTTCGAGTTGTTTGTTTGTTTGTTTGTTTGTTTGTTTGTTTGTTTGTTTGTTTGTTTGTTTGATTGATTTTTGTTTCCTCATTTATTCGTTGTTCGTTCGTTCGTTCGTCGTTCAAATTCCTTCTGAGATAAATTTTAAAAAAAGTAGCGACTGATCTCTACTTGTTTGATGTCTATTTGGAAAAAGGGTAAATACTAATTAATATTAATAAATTGTGTTGTAACTGTCTTTTATAAGCGTGTGTTTTTTCTCCGTTGGGTTCTTCTCTGCATTTTACACGTTTGGCAGTCACCATTGGTCTGGATTGTCTGTATGTTTTGTCGGTCCTTCGCTCGGTCGGTTGGTTGGTTGATTGGCTGGATGGTTGTCTTTCCCCAAAATCAGCTAAACTTTCAATAATATAGTAATACAGAACTCACTTTTAATATGTTTACAATGTACATATAAATACGCCTTACATTTAACAGTTAACATCATTACATAACCTCAGCTCACCTGTCCGGCGTGTCGGCCTTGTCACATATAGCCATCTGCAGCACGTGCGCTATAAGGCGCGTGCCGGGCGGTGCGTCCACGGTGGTGACGCACGTGAGATAGCCCACGGACACACGGTCTGCAGGCAAGTCCTCAGTCAGGTCCAGCAGGAGGCTGTCGTTCACGTGCACGGACTTGGAACAGAAGTTGGCCATGTGGAGGAGTGGCGTCATTCCCCATGCGGCACCACCTGTTAAAAACGTAACGATAGAACAATGACATCATTGTGCACACTCAACGGGTGCAGTGAATTTTCGATCAGTGCCGTCAGTTCAGTTCATTTCATTTAACCACTTCACTGCCAGTGGAAGTGGATTGCTTTTTTTGAAATGATTGTAAATTAATTCAAAAACCCCTAACGTCAAAGCAACATGGATACAACGTGGTTTCAGCAAGAGGTGTAGATCCTCATGAGCCCCCGCAGTCGCGGGGGCTCATGAGAATCTACACCTCTTGCTGTTGGCTGGCATTTAATTTTTTCTAGGCAATGAAGGGGTTAAGGATATGAGAGATGCAAAGTCAGCCAAACCAGTTTTGGTATGCTATCAAAGGAAACACGGGGAGAACGCCGAGGGATTGTGTGGAGCGTAGAAATCTCATCTTGAACAAACTGAACCAAACACACAACCCCAGTAGCAAAACGTATTCGGGCTCACGAGGCCGCAGTGGGCCCGAGGACCTTTGCTTGTTGGTTTACCTTGCATCTCTAACTTACTTTCTAATCTGGCATAGTCAACATCATAAAATGTTTCCTCACAAAATCAATGTCATGCAGACGTTTGCATCGGACACCAGCTGTAATTGAATAAATTCATTTTTGTGGGTGTCGGGCACATGCATGGGATTATCGTGGCGTATATCGATTCCCTCTATTTCACGAACAGTATTACGCAACGATTATCCCCTGCCTGTGCTGGCTGGCAACAGACTAAAGATACAATGCCTTTTTAATGGAAAAATATGCAAGCAAAATCACAGTAACCTCATTCAGCAGACAAATAACATTTTCATTTCTGTCCAATGAACACATTTGTACGCGCCGCAGACACCAATCGAATGTCCGCTAACATTTGATGACAGGGTTAATATCCCTCGGGTGCAGTTAGCGTCCCATTGGTCAACAAGGCAATAATCACCACGTGATATTGGTGGTTATACCACAACAGACGTTTCCGTTTTATCTCTTATTGCAGGTTGGGATTTGTGTGCTGGTCTGTGATTTTGGACCTTACGGCCTTTGGCCAAGATCCAAAATCAGACATCAGCACACATAATTATGTTGGCTGAAAACTGTCGTCTGCAAGCTGAACGGCTCGTTCTTGGTAAGGTGGGGGCAAATGTCTTCCCAATGCGCAAAAGACCATTTGGCCGACGCAGGCCACCGATGGCCCGCGCACGGTGGGCCATCGGTGGCCTTTTGCGCATTGGGTTGATTGGTTGCTCTGCAACCGCTTCTGTCAACCGAGGGGGCCTGGATCGAGCATCGTAGTTCAAGGGATGTGCAGGATTGGCTTGGCGCCTGGAACACATTCTGCCCCAGGACGGAAATCCCCAAAGTTTGAGGTTGCCCTCTGAAGGACTGTATTACAATTCTAGAGACAGATCGCGCATGATAGTTCATGGGTGGTGCCAGAATAGCTATTTTGGCACCACCCTTGAACTATCATGCTCGATCCATGTATTGCTGTGGTGTGTCGGGGCGGAATGAGTTAATCAGGCATTTCATTTCCTTTGAGCTTCCATAGTCTGTCACTCTGTCGTGACTCATCATAGTGCTTAGCGGACAACCAGACAATGTGAACCATTAAAATAAATGAAGTGGCTGAGCATAGCTACGGCTAAGGTTTTCACTGCCCAGGTTGTACAATGTGCGATTAACCCCTTCATATCCGAGACAATGTGAACACGGTCCAACTGCAAGAGGTATAGCTCCTCATGAAAATCTATGCCACTTACTGAGACCAAATTGTATCCATGTCCCTTAGACGATTGAGGCTTTTGGTCGTGAGTTGTTCAAGGGTAGTGCCAGATTAGCTTGGCGCCTTTAAGGCGCCAAGCTAATCTGGCACTACCCTTGAACAAAGCTTCAAAAACAAAAATATGTAGCCATTTGCAGGGAAGGGGTTAAGTATGCACTAGACTGAAAGTTTGTACAAACAGCAGACATCACATAAAACGATTGGGAGACAATGACAAAGATCATGAACACGTTGAACGTTTTCGTGAAAGTTGCCATTGTACTCAAATCTCTGTCTGTCACCCAAACCAAGGGAGAGGACGTGAAATCAGGGGCAGGTAATCTGAAGTGACGCTTGCAGACGATAGTTCCGGCGGTTAGGCGGGTTGATGCACGCGAGCAAGATATTAGAGGGATTATCCCCGTGGGACGTTAATCTATCGGTGTGCTCACTGTGGTGTGACTGAGCAGGAAGTGGACTGACCATGCTAGTTCAAGGGTAGTGTCTTTTTGGCTTAGCGCCTGGAAAGACACCAAGAAATCAGATCAGTGAAACCATTGAACTATTAGTCGATGCAATCTGAGAAATATTTTGCATTTGAAAAAAAAAGTAAAATAACAGGACTCCAAATTGTTTAGATCTCTCTCTCTCTCTCTCTCTCTCTCTCTCTCTCTCTCTCTCTCTCTCTCTCTCTCTCTCTCTCTCTCTCTCTCTCTCTCTCTCTCTCTCTCTCTCTCTCTCTCATTGTTATCATTGTACCCAAGAGAATTTCAGATTACACGAGCCTGTGGCGGGTGTCATTGCAAACTAATCGAACTTTGGGAATTCAGTGATCCAGAGAATAGACCGAAACTTGTTGATTGACTCATTCAGCCCGACGCACGTGTTTCCCAATTTTTGGAGGCGTCATCTAACGAATATGCACCTGTTGCAGGAGATGATAATTCAAAGGTAGCGCCAGATTAGCTTGGCGCCGACAGGCGCCAAGCTAATCTGGCACTACTCTTGAATTATCATGGTCGACCCATCTCCTGCTGGAGTGCGTAAGGGTTGAATGGGTTAAATCAGTTTCCCGTACCTCAGTACGCTTTGTATCCAATCGCCATGATAAACAGTTCTCTAGTTTGTGTCAGGTGACTGCTTTGTTCTTCTTTCTAATTTCTGTCCTCTATCTAGACAATAGAAAAATGAAAAAAATAAGGAAATCAGGAAATACTACGACTACACAAAACAAGAAAATAATCAAAATCATCAACTAAAAATAAACGCGCTCATGAAAACTAAGCCAAAATAGTTTACTAACTTTACGAGTTAACCCATTTAGCCCCGACGCACTACAGCAGGAGATGGATCGACCATGATAATTCAAGGGTATTGCCAGATTAGCTTGGCGCCATGAGGCGCCAAGCTACCCTGGCAATACCCTTGAATTATCACGGTCAATCCATCTCCTGCAATAGTAACGCATCAGAATTTGGGAAATGGGGCCTTGTGGTTAAAAGGGTTAATATACTTTTTCAAAGTGAGCTTACAAACTAGAAGGACAACGTACTTTTCAGGTTGACTTTTTAAAAAATGTCGTAAGAGAAGAGATGAAAAATATAGCTTATTGTTACTGTTTGAAGACAACCTGAAAGATAAGTGGCACCGTCTCGCTTGTTCGTGCGTCCACTTTGACTTTCAGAAAAGTTAACACCTTGGCTGTCAGTAGCTCTTTATCTCGAGGGGATTCCTGCAGGAATCACCTCTAGATTAAGCACTACCGACAGCCACAGGGTTCAGAATAAGACAAATCGTTTGCCGACTAAATGTGCGGGTATTGACGCGAAAATGTAGTAAAATGTTTTGCCTTAGTCTGTTTTAAACGTGTTTCTGTTCTTTTATCGTTTCACACGTTTGGCGGCCAACATTCTGGTATGGAATTTGAACACAAACATTAAAAATGTCCTGAAAAGTGTTTTTATGTCGTTTTAAACATCATAAAATGAATGTTCAGAAGTTGCAAATATACGCAGTAAGTTTAAGGGCTGTAAAAAAAACCCACTATTTTAAGCTCAAACGATCTTGCAACGAAAAAGCAATTTAGGGGTATCAGTTTGGGCCAAACTAAACCAAATTAAAGCATGTCAAACTTTTTTATCTTCTGTCTCTTGGGCTCGATTTCTCTCTCTCTCTCTCTCTCTCTCTAGTCTCTCTCTCTCTCTCTCTCTCTCTCTCTCTCTCTCTCTCTCTCTCTCTCTCTCTCTCTCTCTCTCTCTCTCTCTCTCTCTCTCTCTCTCTCTCTCCCCCCCCCCTACCCCTTGACGGCACCCCCCTGTATTCTCTTCTATTTTCTTTCGTCAGTCGACACATTTCAAATATCCATTTGTGAAACTAAAAATTGCTGCCTTCGGCTGTGACGGTCTTCCATTTACTATCGTCCCTCCCTCTTATCGCGAGACGGTGATCTTAATGGACGTGATTTGGCCACGACCGGATACGGCGCTCCATCACTAGGACAATTCTGTCGGACACATTCCTAGACCGAACGCCCATAGCCTCCTCAGTCTGCAATGCACAGATGCAAAATGAGTTGCGTGGCGTACGGAGCAGGTGGTATACAGATCTTCGTGAACCAACGCATTGCAGCGGACTAAGATGCCGTGAAGAGACATAGACGATCATGAGCCCCTACTGCCTGGTTTCCAGCAGACAAAACGGCTGCTTCAGCCAACTACAAAAGACATACATTATCGTAAGCCGCTCTTGCTTGGAAGCAGAGGCACTTTAATGTATGTATTTTGCAAGACAAGTATGACTCGTGCAAGTGGCTCCCCAATGTACAAAAGGCCATCGGGCCGACGTCTGTCGAGATTGGCCGCGCACGGCCGTGCGCGGATCAACGGCGGCCGACGTCGGCCCGATGGCCTTTTGCGCGTTGAGCCTTTGTCTCTTTTACATGTATAAGTTTCAAAAGACATTTTTGTCTCTTGTATATATGTATATGGCTCGAAAAGCGTCTGTGTCTCTTGCATATTTATATGACTCAGGAAGCAATATCTTTGTCTCTTGTACATGTTCATGGCTCAAGAAGCATCTTTGTCTCTTGCACATTTAAATGACTCAGGAAGCAATATCTTTGTCTCTTGTACATGTACATGGCTCAAAAAGCATTTTAAAAAACACATTTAACTCGTGTACATGCATATGGCTAAAAAATCATCTGTGTCTCTTGCACATGTATAAGGGCTTAGAAAGCTGTACATGTACATGGCTCAAAAGACATCTTTGACTCGTGTACATGTATATGGCTCAAAAGCATCTTTGTCACTTGTGCATGGCTTTATTGTCTCCTGTACACGCATCAAAACAAACCATTGTCTGGCATACGATATATGGCTCCCGAGAAGTAAGATGTTTGGTGATTTGCTGATACGTCTTCCCTCTCACCTCTGGTGGCTATGGCTTTTATGCTTCTAAAACATGGATCATGAGAATCTGTGCCTTTTCACAGGTGAAGGGAGTTCGTGGTTAGACTGGACAGTCAGGCCGCAATCTAAGGGCGAAAGTCACCATTTCTAAGTGTCGCCATTTGGTTCGATTGCGTCACCAAAATTGGTGCCCAGAGATTGTGAGGATATTGATCTTGCACAATAGGGAATGACGAGGCAGGATTCTGCGCAGACGTAACCTTTCCTAGAGGTCAGAATTAGAGGTCAGGCAGAATTTCTAGTAGAATAAGCAGGAAATACGGTAAATTCACTAGGTGCCACTATATACACATTCAATAAATTCGTCCTTTCACTTTTGTTTCTGTAAAAGCAATATTCTAATCGACCTCAGTTATGGAGGCAAAGTTTCAATACTTCCAAGCCAGGAAAATGTTAACACCCCCCAACTGCACGAGGTAAAGAACATCATCAGCCCCCGCAGATGCGCCGGGGTCTCATGACCTTTTTTTACCTCTTGCTGGCCACTTTTATATCTATGTTCCTTGGGGAAGTGCTTGGTGTTATTTGGCCTGGAATTCGAAAGAGGGTAGTTTGAATGAAAATAGAACACATTGCAACCAAAAAAAGCTGGCGGCAATGTAAAAATGCACATAATACAAGAATCTTAAGTTTAGTCTACTTCGCATATAATAAGGTCGGGTTTAAAAAAAAAATTTTAAAAGAAAGTCGGATATAACATTTTTGCAAAGGTCACAGTCTCTTTCTAAGCAACTAACGTAGCTTATAACACACTTCGCCAGCAACATGAAAAACTGGATCCCCTGGCGATCTGTTGTATCCGAAGTTATGGTATAACACGTGAGAGATGAAAAACAGGCAACGCAATCTCTTATATCAGTCCAGGCAGCAGCGCACGCATACTTTCTAGGGGCACGAATTATTTGGAGGGAAATTTCTGCAAGAGATACAGACATCGCGTGGTCAGAAAAAGAGGAGCCAATTACAGACACCTGCCGTGTATTATGATACCACACTGGGTCACACTGGCTGTCTTCCTCGATTTGCTGCGCAACAGCGCAGCGAATCGAGGGAGACAACCAGTGTGGCATTATGCGACAGCTCGTGATCCCCTATAAAACCCTCCTTGGGGTTCGTCCCCTTACCATTAATCAGTCCAGCGGGAGACGTCACAAATGGTCGTGACTGAGACACTGGCACAGCTGCGAATTATGAAAGAAGCTAAATTTCATTTCACGCCGTCTTTCTAAAGACTGGAATTTTTTTTTTTTTTTTTTTTTTTTTTTTCATTCCACAGGCCACACCTGCAAGAGGAATAGAACCTCATGGACCCGCGCATCCTCAAGGCAGCATAACAATATGTGCCGGCCTGTAGCTGGCAGAGATCTGGTCAACGTCTACGTGTCCAGATTGAGGGAGACAGTTATTTGGCTTGTTCTGTACATCCATTACCGTTACCACTAGTAAGTTTGCAATGAATGACAGTGAGCTGCAATGGGCTCACGAGGATCTACGCCTCCATGCTGGCCGCACAGCCGATCGGCTCCATCCATATCCGGACTCAGATAGACTCAGTGAGCCATTCTGGACGATGGACCGGCAACACACGCCATCCACTAATTTGCAAGATGTGCCTATCTAGTGAGATCACATCACTTGGATTGAAACGAGAAAAATACACACGCCGCGTTTGTCTGCATTCTCAACCATTAAGCAGAAGAGCCTAGGGCCGACGTCGGCCGCAGATGGCCCGCGAACATCCGTGCGCTGGCCAACTGCGGCCTGACGTCGGCCCGAAGAACTTTTGCTCAACAGCCAGTACTTAGCCACTGATCGTCATGAATGCTGCTAACAGCCAAATTTGCTTGATCTCGGCTTCTGCCGGACAGTGGACGGGACAGGGGAGGAAATTATGGTTCGGTGAATGTTTGGCTAGTCTCCCTTCATTTCCCCTCACGTACGAAACTTGTCCAAATCCCGTCGGCAACAGCGCGGTGTCTCGCGAGATTACTAAATTTTGGCTTTATTTGTCATGTTTTGAATTGCGTCCTGGCTGCCCAGTTTCTTTACATCTCACGTGACTTAGATGTAGGGCTATTTTGTAAAAAGTGACTCGTACTCTCTCTCTCTCTCTCTCTCTCTCTCTCTCTCTCTCTCTCTCTCTCTCTCTCTCTCTCTCTCTCTCTCTCTCTCTCTCTCACACACACACACACACACACACACACACACACACACACACGCACACGCACGCACGCACGCACACATACACACACACACACACACACACACACACACACACACACACACACACACACATACACACACTCACATTTTCCATGTTCAGACATTTTCGTTTACATTAGTTATCATTATCAAAACATTTGATCACTGGTAGGAGGAGTCAAGTGTTTTGTCGGTCAACACAATGCCATCAGCAGTATCAACACCGTGGCTCGTACTGTCCACACGCTGCGGTTTAACAAGGACAAATTGTCAGACAAAAAATAAGCTCAGAAGCAGCCAATGTCATTTTGTCAAATAAATTCCGATTCACATCGAAATCGTCGTCATTATCGTCATCATTATCAGTTCGTGAAGCATGCGTGCGTACGTGCGTGTGCGTGTGGTGTGGTACGGTGTGGTGTGTGTGCGTGTGCGTGTGTGTGTGTGTGTGTGTGTGTGTGTGGTGTTGTGGTGTGGTGTGGTGTGTGGTGGTATGGTGTGGTGTGCGCGTGGTGTGTGTGTGTGTGTGTGTGTGTGCGCGTGCGCGTGTGTGTGTGTGTGTGTGTGTGTGTGTGTGTGTGTGTGTGTGTGTGTGTGTGTGTGTGTGTGTGTGTGTGTGTGTGTGTGTGTAATACATGAGCACGAATGAGTGGTGGAGAGGAAGGGGTTAAATTTGTTTGGAAAGAAAACTACGCTGAGTCCTTTTGGGCATACATTGAAGATAATCAGGAGACTCAATTTCAACACTTTTCGTCAGCGCTTGACTCGAGTGTAGAAGAAGGGTCGGCCTGTTTTGTAGTATTCATTCAGAAGGCGGCTGACAAAATGAGGTCAGGTAAGAAGGTAGGTGGTGAATCCCGTGCACAGCCGCCGTGGTGGGACTCGGACTGCGAGTTAGCAAAACAAAACAAGTACATACAGTTGAAGCAGTTCAGACACACAAACACACATGACGACTTAGGGAAGTATCTTGACATGAAGAAAGAATTTAAGAAGTTGTGTAAAACAAAACAAGTAGAGTACAACGCACGGGTTTTGAATGAGCTCAACGATGCATGTAACGATGCAAATTCAAGAACATTTTGGCAAAAAATAAAGTCTCTGACTGGCGTTAAGAAGTTGTGTTCTGATGTTATTTCACCACGCGTGTGGTATGATTATTTTCGTAATTTGCTAAATGTGGATCAGAATGTTGATGATTCAGGTTTCAGCAGTCAGACAGGCCGAGAGTGTTTTGAATGACCATATATTATCTGATGATTGTGATGGTTGTCACAATGCAAAATTTGACGAGGAAATCACGCAGGATGAAATTCGCAGTGCTATTCATAGTATGAAGAAAGGGAAAGCATCAGGCCCTGATGGCTTGCCCACTGACCTTTTTCATCATGCAGGTGAAATCCTTGTGAAATTTCTGCATCCTTTGTTCAATCGTGTGTTTCAAAGTGCGGAATACCCTGAAAGCTGGACCATGGCTGTGATATTTCCAC
Organism: Semisulcospira habei; assembly: GCA_036245525.1. Lineage (NCBI taxonomy): Eukaryota > Metazoa > Mollusca > Gastropoda > Semisulcospiridae > Semisulcospira > Semisulcospira habei. The sequence continues at coordinate 175,277,524 of BTPG01000003.1, read as the reverse complement.
TACACAAAAAGGGTAACCCTAGAAATGTTGACAACTACAGAGGAATTTCTCTTTTGAACGTTATCAGTAAGTTGTACAGTTTTGTCATTAACAACAGGTTGATTCGTTTTTGTGAAGAGAATGATTGTATTCCTGAGGCTCAAGCTGGCTTCCGTAAAGGGTACAGTACTATAGACAACATTTTTTGTTTACAGGCACTAGTGCAAAAGTATCTTAGCAAGCAGGGTGGCCGTTTTTACACCATGTACGTAGACTTTTCTAAAGCTTACGACAGTGTGCACAGGACAAAACTGTTGTATCTCTTGTTACGTAAAGGAGTTCATGGTAAGTTGCTTCAGACACTGGAGAGTATGTACAAACATGTAAAAGCTGCTGTAAGGGTTGGAACCAAAGTTACCGACTACTTTGATTGCATGTCAGGGGTGCGACAAGGTTGTGTGTTGAGCCCACTGCTGTTTTCTATCTTTCTTTCAGAATTTGAGACAGAAATATCATCGTGCGGTGCACGTGGCATTGATATTTTTGCGGACCCACTGGGTATTTTCCTTCTTATGTATGCTGATGATATAGCCATTGTCTCTGACTCTGTAGCAGATCTCCAAAAGAAAATTAATTGTTTAGAAAAATACTGTAAAAAATGGGGTCTCACTGTGAACATGGACAAGACAAAAGTGGTGGTCTTCAAAAATGGAGGTTTTGTGAAAAATTGTGAAAAATGGCTTTATGCTGACAAGCAGATTCAAGTCGAGTCCAGTTATACTTACCTTGGTGTGATATTTTCCTCTACTCTGAACTGGGCTAGATGTGTAGAAAACTTAGCTGGAAAAGCCAGGAGAGCAGTTGCAGGCATCAAAAGACTATACTTCAAATTACAAAACTTGCCAGCTGACACTGTTTTTCACATTTTTTATGTCAAGATTAAGCCCATTGTGCTATACGGGTCAGAGGTTTGGGGTTTCCAGAGGCATGATGCAATTGAGCAGGTTCATATAAAGGTTTGTAAAATGGTCCTTGGTGTTGGAAGAGATGTAAAAAACAATATTGCGCTGGGTGAGTGTGGAAGATTTCCTATGTATATTGATGCCTATGTTCGAATGGTGAAGTATTGGTGCAGACTTCTTACCATGTCAGAAAACAGATACCCAAGACAGTGTTACACGATGTTATGTATGCATGATGCCTCAGGTAGATCGAACTGGGCTACGCAAATAAAGACTCTGTTGTGTATGCATGGGTTTGGGTATGTGTGGGAAATGCAGTCAGTTGGAAACACTCCTCTGTTCATTCAGATATTCAAAGATCGGCTGATGGATTGTTTCCGACAGGACTGGCATGCATCCCTTACATCAAACACAGAATACTGCCATTACCACCCAGAAATACTTAGAGCAAGTTACATAGGGCAGCTGACTTCTTGTGAACTCAGGCGGGCAATTTGTTTACTTAGATGTAACCGTTTACCTTTAAACGGAGTATCCAGATTTGGAAAACCCATCACTAATCCAGAATGTAATTCATGTGATTGGCATAAGGCTGAAGATTTGTGTCATTTTCTTTTCGAGTGTCCAAAATATTCCCCTTTACGTAAAAAGTACATTCCACTGTTTTACTACAGATTCCCATCCGATCTCAAAGTTCAGCTGCTGTGTGGAAACCTACATGATAAACTGGTCTTTAAAGTTGCTATGTATATTTCAGGGTGCCTTAAATTAAGGAATTAGAGGGATTTGCTTTGAACTTTCGTTGTTTTTGTTTATTTATGTGCGCTGATGTAATGCTATGTGATTGTGTTCTTTACAACCACCTTCCTGTATTTTCTGGTTGTAAATTGTATTTTGTGTTCATATGGGCCTGATGGCCTGCAAAAACTGAAATAAATTTATTATTATTATTATTATTATTATTATGAATGAGTGGTGGGTTATGGCTACTGACTGTGTAATTCTTATTGAGAAAACGCGAATGCGTTTTCTCAATAAGAATTACACAATCAATCCATGTAAACCTTCTGAACACCACCACGACCCTCAACTCTTGGCACAACCGTACGGCACAATGAAAACCCTCATCCTATTTCAGTGTAAATTTGACAGCAGAATTAAAATGGATTTCACAACGTCTCTTTAATTACTTCCGGTTGTAGGACGCCATGTTTGCTTTTACTGTCCCCTTCATTAGACTCTATTGTATTCAAAACTCAGGCTGCATTAGAATTTTCATCTGCAGTAATTAAATCCATTCTGGCCAATGTAACCTTACACACAGACAGACCTGAGTACGGCGCATCAGTCGGTATCAAATCCGTTGAAACGCAGACGACAGTTAAGTCGCAGAGATTGTCAACCGAAAGGTAAGTGCCGGTCTGCGATTTGGGATCCTAAGGCCCTGAGTCGTAAGACCCAAAATCATAGACCAGCATACAAACGTATATTAAATGTCTGCATGTCGTTTGTTAACCTCTTCCCTGCCACTGTACGTACATTTTTTTTTTTTTTTGTTTTTTTTGTTTGTTTGTTTGTTTCTGAAATGGCTGTTCATTCAACGGCCAAAAAACGACCAAGAAACAGGGATACAAATTGGTCTCAGCAAGAGGCATAGATCCTCACGAGCCCCCGCATTCGCGGGGGCTCGTGAGGATCTATGTCTCTTGCAGTTGGATCGTGTTCCCATTTGTCTCGGCAGTCAATCGGTTAATTTAAATAAATATTTACGACCTGTGACATTTATTGCGCAGCAGCAGACGCAACTGAGAAACCAAAACAAAATTGCTTCGTTTATAACAAAGCCGGAGTTATTAAAAAAAAAAAAAAAAAGCCGTATATAACAACACCTTTTTCAGAGGTCCTGTTTCACTATCTAATTCGCTTATAACAAACTTCGGGTATATCAAAATGAAAACTTGAGTCCCAAGGCGATTTGTTACATCCGAAGTTTACTGTGAAAATGGACTCCAAGTCCTATCAGCAAAGAGGTTTGGATTCTCACAAAAGCCCAAAGCTGCAAATATTTGGTAAGTTGTCCTCTGCAATTTACACAATAGTTCAAGGGAAAATCGACCTTGATAGTTCAAGGGTGGAGCCAGAATAGCGTGGCGCCTGGAGGCGCCAATCTATTCTGGCACCACCCTTGAGCTATCATGGTCGATCCATTTTCTGTCAAGCAGTGTGTCAGAGCGCAATAGGTTCAAATAATGCCTTTGTCTAGACTTATTAGTTGCCACCCGGTGGCAAAACATTTTTTGACATGCGACAGACAAATCCGTCTCTGCGGGCTAAACGTGAATTAGTTTTCAAATCGATTTTTTTTTTTAACGTGACTATTAGAATGTCAAAGCACCACTGCACCGCTCCGTCAGTTCCAGAGCCATGCCGTTCAAACACTTAACGTATCCAATAATGGGCATATCGACGCATTTTAATTGACGACCCTTTCCCGGCCTCCAGAGGCAAAAGATTTAATTTTAGGATAGTCAACTTCTTTAGTCACTTAAAGAAACACTGAATACCACCCAACCGCAAAAGGCATAGATCCTCATGAGCCCCCGCATTTGCGGGGGCTCGTGAGGATCTATGCCTCTTGCTGAAACCACGTTGTAATCGTGTTCCTTTGACGGCCGGGGGTCTCAGACGTTGAATTTTGCAAGGGTTTCGAAAACACATTCTGCGTTTACTGCCAGTTAAGGGGGTTAATTTTTTACAAGGATTTCAAGAAGACAGTCTGCGTCCACTGGCAGTGAAGGGGTTAGCACCACACATTTGTACATTAGTCATTGACCTGTGTGGCTTTTTTTTTTTGCTAAGCTTACTTTAAAACTGTATATACATCATGTTTAAAGACCTTTCTCTTAGTCTGGCTGACCAGACCTTCACCCTTCCCGCCGTGAGATGGCTTTAGTCGCCTGCTCGGCGTTAAACCCCAATAACCATCTAACATGATGGGCGACGACGGATAAACATCACTATTTCTACATTGCGTTTATTTCTTCCATTATTCCTTTCCCTTTTTTCAGTCCAGCGCACCACCTACTGTGGATTATTCCTCAACTCCGGAAATACCACATTACTGTGATGACGGAAAATTTAAAAAAAAAAACATTTCTAGTTTCCCAGGGCGCAAACGACTTCGGTCGCAAACGGACCTCGAGCATCCCAAGGAAGAAAGAAACGCGCTTAGAAAAGACAATTACAACACAGTTTATTGATATTTCGAAACAGACATAGAAACAAATATACAATTTGCTACGATTTTTTTTTTTACGTGACTGTTAGATTGTGAAAGTACCATTAGGTCACTTCCGTTCATCAGATAGAATGACAAAGCTCAATTCTGCCACCTCCGATCACCAAAGAAAAGAGAAGTAGCAATTTATTGTGTAAGTCTAATTATAAAAAGGGGTTAACCCGTTCAGTGCCCAGAAAATGCAAACTCAACCCAGCTGCAAGAGGTATAGATCCTCATGAGCCCCCGCATATTGCGGGGGCTCATGAGGATCTATGCCTCTTGCTGACACCACTTTGAATCCAAGTTCCTGTGACATCTAGGATTTTTGGGCCCTGAATTAACGAAGATTTCAGAAACACAGTGCGCATTGACAGGCACTGAGCGGTTTAACCCAAAATATTAATAAATGCTGTTGTAACTGCGTGTTTAGCACGTTTGGCAGTCACCTTTTGGTCAAGATTTCGCAGGTGGAACGCATTTCGCAGGTGGAACGCGTCGGGGGTCCTTTCTCCCGGTACTCCGGTTCTTCCACCCCTCACACACACCCCCCCCCCCCCCACCCACCCACCCACACCCCACAATTTGGTACCGGTTTCAGGCCACTTTACAAATTTCAAATACAAGCGATCAAAAATCTCTGTAACTTCAGTAGCTGAACTGGCCCTTCGTCTGTCTTGTACTGTGTTTGTCTTAAATGGCGTAAATCCGTGTCTGTTACGTGAGTGTGCGTGTTGGGTTTCAGTTCGCGGCGCTTTGAGTCGATTTGCCCCACAATTGAGAAAAAGCGCATATATAATAACGGTATTATTATTATTATTATTATTATTATTATTATTATTATTATTATTATTATTATTATTATTATTATTATTTAGTCGTACTCGAGCCAACTGTAGCCAACAAAGGTCCTTTTGCTTGCCTGCTTTAGCTCTTTTACTTGAAGAGCCGAATAAAAACAACAGTAGCGCCTAATTTGAGAGACGCAATCAGACACTACTGTCGATCTGTAGAATCACGGCCAATCCATTCGGCGCTGCAAGTGAAAGAGAAACAAATCCTTTTTCTCCATCAAAGTGAGTTAAACGTGTGAGATCCTGAAGTCAATTATTTCCATCTGCAAGAAACATAGTTTCACGTGAGCCCTTGCGATGCAGGGGCTCATGAGAATCTATGATTCTTGCTGACATCGGCTTTAGCAGTTTCTCAAACAGACAGTTCTTGGATCCACCGTACCCACGCACAAAAGCTAAAGCAGACGTCAAGTCTGAATTGGTAAATTGGTGGCGTGCGACGGATCAAGGGACGTAACACTGTGTGCTTCCGGAAGCCCTGTGTTTGGTCGCCATGTTTGGCCGCGCGTGCCATGCCCCGATATGCGCTCTCCACTGCCGGAAAACAACAAAAGCTTGTACCATCTGGCCACCGGAGCAGTCTTTCTTCTTGAAAATCGAAACGGTTGAAAGACGGAGTGTTGTGTTGCAAGGTTTGGAAGGCAGTGGTACAGTGGTGATTGCGAGTTGAAATGACATGAAAATGAAATGAAACTTTTATATCCGTTCTCAGAGGATAACGTTACTTGCACATGTGTCATTTTTCATACTTGCCGTTACAAGGAAGAGCATAACTATTATACGACAGTCACTACATTTACCATCGGCGCAAGCATTCAATGAAATGTTTGTGTTTTTGTGTGCCTTAACTTTGTGATGTGTTCTGTAGCCAACGGTCACTACTAAAATAACACAGATGTCACTTTTGATGAAGGCCTTTGTGATTTCTTATCTTAAAGCTAGCCTGGAAGTGTCATAGTTAATCTTTTATTAAGATGACAACTGGGAAAGACTTCAGGGCTCAGTTTGTAAAAGAAATAATAAATAAATAATAATAATAATAATAATAATAAATAAATAAATAAATCATTAATTTATTAAATTATTAAATTATTAATCATTAATTATTCATTTATTAATTTATTTATTTATTTATCTTTTTATGTAGCCGGCTTCTGCTACTGAGATAAAAATGTTACGATAGAAGCAGCATTCACAGAATATATTTCCCCAGAGAGAGATATCGTGGATGACGCACACACCGCGATAGTCTCGCCACGCACAATTCAACAGATGCTTTTTTGATTGAGTTTTGATTGAGTGACACCAGACACCGCACTCACCCACCGCGATACGCGCTAGAGGTCAACAAGATATGTGCGCTGTTCTGTGACTTTGGACCATACGGCTTTTAGCCGTAAGGTCCAAAATCACCGAAAACCACATAATACGTCCAGGCATTTAGAAAACAAACAAATATAGTAGAACCCGTTTAAAGCAAATACCTCATTTGCCAGAGAAAAAAAAGTGATTTTAAAAGACAGGTGCTCTCTCAAGAGAAGTCTTGAAAGGCAAAAAAATGTCACCTCAGTTTCAATAAAGCCCATCATTTGGGTGGCTACACAAACATCACCAGTTATATGCCCCCAAACCGGCTCGGCTGAGCGGCAAATGACGCTGGGAGCTTGTCAAGGGCACATAACTCAAGGATTTCCTCGCCCTGTGGTTAGTCCGGTTTCAGCTCACCACAAAATACTACTATCAGCTCCTGTTGATAGAGTCGATTTCGCACCTAGAAACACAAACATTAATAGCGTGGGGGAAACAAGGGATGAAATTGATCGTGGACGTTTGGTGTTAGCTGTCACGTCAGTTTCCACTCGGTCTAAATGCTAAAACGACCCGGGAAAGCTAATGATGGCAGATTCCATTTGATTTGGTTTCATCTCGTCTATGACCTGACGCACGTTCTACAGCGGGAAATGGAACGACCATGAGAGTTCAATTTTATAAGGTGCGAAGTAGGTAGAACAAGTACTAGTAAGGGAGAGAACTGTACACCATCGGCCAATGATAATAAATCTAATTAGTCAGTTGGTTTAATTTATTCGAGGCGTGCTACATCCGGATACGCGGCTAATGCCGCGTATCCGGATGTAGCACGCCTCGAATGAGTTAAGGACGAAGAAATAATAGGAAATGGGGGTTACTAATTTTTAAATAATTACCCTATACATTTTGCGTGGCGCATGTCAGTTGTCAAACTGACTTGTCTCAGCAATTCCGTCTGTCCGGGTGATAACACAGGACATGAATGCAAGCTAATGGAGACAGATTAAATCTGATTCCCCCTCCCCCCTCTCTCTCTCTCTCTCTCTCTCTCTCTCTCTCTCTCTCTCTCTCTCTCTCTCTCTCTCTCTCTCTCTCTCTCTCTCTCTCTCTCTCAATGTGTTCAATGGTAGTTCTTAGCTTAATGGTAGTAACGACCAAATACTTTTACCGTTATAAAATAAAGGTTCATTGTTCCCTCTCTCTCTCTCTCTCGGCATTTCCCGGATAGTCTGCATTCTCTTCTAACATTAAAAATTTATGAACGCATGTAATATACCGCTGGCATTCCAGCAAGCCGCATTATGTAATATCCATGACCCCATGGACTCGGCTGGCCAGACGGGATGCCGTCGATAGACACAGCATTGGGCGCTCGCGAGGCGTGGCAGTGCTGTGGTTTCTTCGCGTCGACCCGCGCGCGCGGTGGTTGCGGGATCGCTATACAAGTCTAGTCTAATTCCATGGCAGACTAGCATCTAGCTGTGCGCGGTTTAGTGGCGCGGGGAGGCCGCTATCGCATGTGTGTGTTTATCTGTGTCAGTGTGTGCAAGTGTATGTGTGTGCACGCGCGCATCCCTACGTGCTTGCGCACGCGCGCGCGCGCGCGCGCGCGCGTGTGTGTGTGTGTGTGTGTGTGTGCGAGTGTGTGTGTGCGTGTGTGTGTGTGTGTGTGTGTGTGTGTGTGTGTGTGTGTGTGTGTGTGTGTGTGTGTGTGTGTGTGTGTATGCCTGTTTATGTTTGTTGGAGTGAGCCGCCGTGTTGGTTTTTATGATGAGAACAATAGCGGTTTTATGTACAAAATCCATTATACTTTTTATATTTGCTGTAGTATAGTTTTAAGCGAAAGAATGTATGTGTACATGATATACTGATGTGTGTGTATGTGTGTGTCAGTGTGTGTGTGTGTGTGTGTGTGTGTGTGTGTGTGTGTGTGTGTGTGTGGAGGGTTGTGCAGGCTTGGCTTGGCGCCTGTAGGCTACAAGCTAATCTGGCACAAGCCTGTGCACGCGGCAATTGCACACCGGCGCGCGTGTGTGTGTGTGTGTACGTTATTTTGTTTTGTAGTGTGTAGCAAGGACAAGAATGAAAACAGGTCTGCGCACCTATTCTTTTATCCTTGGAAAATAAAGTTTCATTTCATTTCATTTCATTTCTCTCTCTCTCTCTCTCTCTCTCTCTCTCTCTCTCTCTCTCTCTCTCTCTCTCTCTCTCTCTCTCTCTCTCTCTCTCTCTCTCTCTCTCTCTCTCTCTCTCTCTCTCTCTCCATTAGTGCGAGGTTATCGCACTCTGGTCTTCTGTCTGGACAGGAGACAAAGATGGACAGACTCAAGCACTCACTTAGCGCCGGGCAAAAGTAATCCTTCTCTCTTTCCTAATTCCTAGTGACTTCATATGTGTACTCTTACCAGTGGCGTAGGAACCGGGCCGGCAGCGGTGGAGAGGGTGTGGGCAGGGAGACCCTGCCCCTGCCCCCCCCCCCCCCCCCCCCTGCCAACCTCCCTCCCCCCCCCCGCCCCCTCCGCGGCCAACAACGACTCCCAACGACAGCAACGAACGCCTGACTCCTAACGACGAACGAGAGCGAAGTAACGGCGGATAGCCAGCGCCCTGTACCACAGACAACACTCCGATTATCTCCAAGAGGCATAGATCCTCATGAGCCCCCTGGGCTCATGAGGATCTCTGCCTCTTGGAGATAATCGGAGTGTTGTCAATGCTTCTGTACATGCTGTGACTTCGCTCTCGTTCGGTTGTTGAGAGTCGTTCGGCGTAAACGTAACCTCTCTATTGACATGGGCACCGTGACAAAACGCGTGTCTCTACCTCAGTCTTGTTCTCCCACCCCTCCCCCCTAAATCGTCCCCGGCTGGTCCCCATATTTGGCGCGCGCGTGAATTAGTCTGAACGCAATGTTGCGGACGTGAAGAGTCTCCAGATCTCAAACACCCCAACTTCACGCGCGGCGTGCGCGTGACAGAGAGCACGTGACGTGTGACGTAGAGGGCCATCCATCTGGCGCGCGCTGTAGTGATCTGTGCCGTCCGCGTGGCCGTAATGGCAAACTCCTCCCCTGCGGTGAAGATGTCTTGAACAGCTTTGAAGATTTTTTGTATGGTTGTGTTTTACTTGGACAGATCCATTTTCGTTTCTTTGTTGTGGCAAACTCACCAATAGCGAAACACACGAGCTCCATGTTCAATGACTGAGGTATTATGTTCTCCTGTGATGCAGTATCCGTTACACTGATAAAGATTCACCTTTTCCTGACATTACTTTAGATAGACAGCTAAGAGGAGAGACGCCGGCGATTTATTGTAATTATGTAGACTATAGTACTTAACGTACTTTGTAGCTGAAATACTTTAAGTACTTGATAGTTAAAGTAACTTAAGTATGTATAACTGAGTCTACATCATTACCGTGGCAACAAAACGCCGGCGTCTCTCCTCTTAACTTTGGATTTTCCTTCAGATTTGTATATCGGTTCAGAGATGCACAACTTTAAACCCTGTGGCTGTCGGTAGCGGTTTATGTCGCAATGACTATGACTTTCCTGCAGGGATCATCGCGACAAAATCCGATACCGACACCACGGCCGAAGCCGAGTTAAGGAATGCATTAGCACAGATTTTACAGTATTTCGGCCAGAATCTCGTCGAAAACATTACTTCTGAGTTCATCTCAATAAAAACAAAATAAAAGTGAGGGGACGCATTTATGCGGCGGGGCCGGATTATCAAGCGACACGGGACGCCACTCTGTGCAGACGTTTGATGCTGAATTTTCCAGGGAGCATTACGCTTGATGCGACGTCTAGAGTCACCTCCCCTTGTAGCCGCCTGGTGGCGCTCTAAGTGCGCTTCCGGTCTAGAGCAATTGTGCTCCATGATGTCCCACAATTCCCTCCGCGTTGCCAGGGTAACGGCGACATTTGGCGTCATGTAGATGCACTCGGGTCTTCTCTGTTTATGGCCCGGCATATCCGCTCGGGAGTAAAGGGGAAAAAGCCGCGCGGAGGGAAAAACGAGCGGGAGGCATGCGAAGTTGTGATTTGCCTCGGTGTCCACCCAGGCAACGAAAACAAGTAACAAATTTATACCCACTGGTTAATTTCCAAAATTTTGCATGTGTCACCAAAAGACTGTTCGCCAATTGAAGGAGATGGATTGATCATGATAATTAAAGGGTAGTGCCCGATGAGCTTGGCGCCTATAGGCGCCAAACTCATCTGGCACTGCCCTTGAATTACCATTGTCAGTTCATCTCCTGCTGCAGGGCCTGTTGGGGTTAAATGTGTCAGTAAATTATATCAGCTTGTTCTAATAGAGGCTGTTCTTAAATCAGAAGTATGCCACATTTGTATGTGTTTCGTTGAAAAGAAAATGATTAAAAGCCCGGACAAATATATGATTGCACGTGTTTTGACGAAAGTAGTGGATTAAAAGCCCGGACAAACTGCTTTTGTCAGTCGAAACATGTATAAGTTTGGACCACTTCTGACTGCCAAAATATAGTTTTTTTCAGCATTTTTATCCATTGTTTTCTTGCCGAAACAGGTGCAATTTCGACCTGCTTATGATTTCCGGAATATCGCATGTTTGTCGACTGTTTTCATTATTTAAAAAAACGTGCGATTCTGACCTACTTTTGATTTTCGGAAATTGTCTGTTGCAGAGTAACCCTGTGTATGAAAACTGACTTCCACATGCAAGGTGCAGGAAGAACAGCAACGGACAACAGAATTTGACGTGCCCACACTTGTTTTCCTGGGGCAGTTTGCGTCGAGGCGGACTAAAAGCGTCGACTTGGTCTATATGACTTCCTAGCCTGCTGGTCATAACACTAGACGAGAACTTCTTGTTTAGATTACGCCGACGTTAATTAGTCGATTTTCATGCATACCAGCCCTGGTCTTTAGGTCCATCTCGGGTTTTAAATGCCAAAAACACGTGGGCATGCCCAAACAACCCATTACTCCTCAATGCGTCCACACACCCACTCTTTCAATACATCCATCTCCGTCTGAATGCATCACCGAACGTCATCTTTTGTGGACTGATCTGCCATCTTGCACCTTACGACTCTGTTTCGTAAAGTCCTAACTCACAGACCAGCGATCACATCATAATTATTTTTTGTCTGTCAGTTTCTCTTGGAAGAGTTGCACGTGCTAAAAGCGCGCGATGCACGTGCAAGCTATAGGTCCCGCAACCTCTCTCTCTCTCTCTCTCTCTCTCTCTCTCTCTCTCTCCTCTCTCTCCTCTCTCTTGTCTCTCTCCCTCGGCGCGGCCACCAAATGGATGTATCGTGTTTGCCGCACACTAAGTGGCGCCACGAGAAGCCAGCAGTCGGTGACTTTCAGAAAACTTCCGGTCTTTGCTTTGGAGACTAGCGCCCGCCTCACCTCCTCCTTGAGAGAAGCAACAACAGGATAACACGTGAGAGAAGCAGAGGTATGAGTCAAATCCCTGTGAGCAAGAGGCGTTCGCGGGGGCTCATGAAAATCCACGCCTCTTGCAGAAGGAAAGGTGTGGTTGAGCAGTGCTTTCTTTTGAGGCTGAGACAAAGTGTGTGTGAAAGTCGAGGTGGTGGAGACAGTCAGAGAACGAAGTCAGCCCCTGTCCCACGTCAGCGGATACATACACAGTCCTCCCCGCAGGCTCGTCGCTTAGTCAGTACACAGTGTTTGAGTCATACTGCCCATGGAAATGTTCTTACGTCAATGCCGTTTTCATCACCATTTATACATTTCCCCGACAATGTGTTACAAGGCTGCCTCAGTCCATCTGTTGCGATACCGATTTTGCGGTCTCCGCTGCACTTTTTGACTGTATCGATGCCATATGCCACATAACAATAACCGTACTGAAACGGGGTAAAGTAAGAGCGACCCAACTGTGTCACCGCACCAATTCGAAGAGAAAAGAGTGTGTCGATTCCGAGACTAAAACCCTTTTCCAACAGTCGCATAAATCATTGGAATTATGCCTAACCTCCCACTTGTGTTCATGTGTTCAAGCTGTCAGATAAAATGGTCGTTACAAAACCCATTTTACCTGTCAACCTCAGCGTGAGGGATTTCTTTGGGTAATCAGAAGAAAGTCACCTTTTAAACAACATCTGGTCTGACAGAGAGGTGAAGCGTTTTCTTCGCTTGCTGGCTGGAGATTAGTGAAACAGACCTAAAACACAGCCCATGCAATTCTCTCACTTACGCTACGAGTCCTCAATTAGGGAAAAATGGGTTCTCCTTCTCTTTTAAGTAGATGTCAAAATAACACCGCCTTAAATACAGTAGCCGTTCAGCCATCTGGCTCTGTGATTCCTCCATGAACAGTTGCATTCTGTAACGTCTTCGTTCGTCAATTAGATGGCGCCACTGTGTCGTCCCTGAGACCCTTTCACAACCAAAGCCATAGCATTTTAATAACCGTTTGTAAAACTCAGCGGACATTTCAACAGAGGTGTATGGCATGGTGGTTCAAGGGTAATGCCTGATTAGCTAGGCGCCTTGGGCGCCAAGCTAATCAGGCACTACCCTTGAGCCATCACTGTCCATCCTCCATTTTCCTAAGTTGCTGATGAGGCTGGAAGTGTAAAGTTGCGATGAAAGAACAAGACACTGTAGGCTTTTACGAACAATGGGGCTTTTAACTCAAAATGACCCCTGGGTGTTTTAGGGATGGGAAAAGCAATGAGAAAAAAATGACTGAAAATTAGCCGTAATGTGGTTAGAATAAAGAGGAATTGAAAAAAAGTAAGAAAAGTAAGATTTGAGACTCTCTCTCTTTCTCAGTCTCTCCGGCTCTCTCTCTCTCTCTCTCTCTCTCTCTCTCTCTCTCTCTCTCTCTCTCTCTCTCTCTCTCTCTCTCTCTCTCTCTCTCTCTCTCTGTAATCCGCACATAAGATGTGACCTCTCTCTCTCTCTCTCTCTCTCTCTCTCTCTCTCTCTCTCTCTCTCTCTCTCTCTCTCTCTCTCTCTCTCTCTCTCTCTCTCTCTCTCTCTCTCTCTCTCACTCAATCTCTCTCTCTCTCTCAACGCACCCTCCTTGTCCCTCCTTTGTATCAACACTTGAACGCTTTTGAAAAGGGATGCTTGAGTTAACCACAGCCTCCCCGCCTCCTGCGCTCCCGTTCTTTCACATCATGCCATAACACTTGAAAAACGATTCTCATGGTAACAAAGAAACACTGATCTGTGTAGTCCCTAACCAAGTCCCCTCCATCTGCAGGAGGCACAGACACACATGAGCTCCTGCATTTGCATGGGGGTCATGTGAATCTACTGTGGCGTAGGTGAGGGAGAAGGGGTGCGGGAGGTCTTTCCTCCCCACCCACCCCCCACCCACCTACCGCCCCCTCTCTTTCCCCAAAACGCGGGGGGGGGGGGGGGGGGGGGGTGCCAGAGTATCCACTGCCTCCTGCCCTCTCAACCCTCATCACCCAATATTTTTAAAGAAATTTTTAAGGGAAACAATTCTAGAAAAAAAAATCGTATTTTATTTATTAGTTTCGTTTTTGTGAGACGAAAATTTATATGTTTTGAAATCAGAAAATGATGCGATTTTGATTTTTATGTTCAATTTTTTTCGGGGTCCCAACTAAATTTTGAGGCTGTCTTTATAATCCTAAAGGATCCACGGACAACGAACCGATTTGTTATGTTCTTTTTTGGGGGCCTGGATAGCAAAAGTATTTAGACTGTATTTCCTGACACATCCACTATTACTCTCCTCCCTCAGTCATAAATCTGACACAAAGACAATTCAGGTGCATAAAATATTGAATCGCTTTTATTCTTGCTATTGTTTACTTGGTTACTCCGTATTACAAACCCTTTTCAGCGTCTTATCTATAACGTTGTATCTAAAAGATACAACTTAAAGACGCGCAAATCCCTGAACAGCACTATCTCACTTACTTCACCTACTGACACCTGACCTAAAAAAAAAAAACTCTTGAATCGGATTCAAAAGCAAAATCTCTGCCGTCGTTTTGCAAAAGCTAGTTTGTCCATTTTTGAGTAAAGCGAGATTTTCATTATATAACAATGAAAGTCTCGCTTTCCACGTATATGGACATCATGTTTTTTTGCCATATTATAACGGCAGATCTGCATTGACATAAAGGTGTGCTGGTCTGTGATTTTAGACCTTACGACCTCCGGTCGTAAGGTCTAAAATCACAGACCAGCACACCATACCGATTTGGAAAGGTTTAATAGGGCCTTAAGTTTATACCATCCGTGTCGCTAGACGTAACATTATTGCCGTACACCTGCTGGTTTTACGGCTGTGCCCGGTCATCAAGCGGCCCTTTTCCAGTTTGCAAAATGTCATCGAGCCTACGTTGGCCGCATTTGGCCGAAACACGGACGGGGTACTGGTACGAATCATTTTCAATCTTAATAATGATAATTTAAAACAAGATGGGATGAACCATAACCCACAAAGTCCCTTCTATGTGCGGAGCTGTCCTCGCTGTCAAGGATCTCTACCTTTTGTCTTTGACCTGATTCTGATGTAGAAGTATCTCCTATTGAACAAGATGAGCATTTCATCCCAAAGTTTACCGTATTGTTCGGAAATAACATGCGTTTTTCTCTTATGAATATTCACAGTTGTTCATATTTTTAATCATATCCTTCTGATCCATTTCCCTCCTCTCTAAACCAACCTCTGATCAACACACACGCCGGTACACACAAATAAAGACGGAACACACGATGCTTCCAGCCATTAGTACGCTCTGTGGGCGGAGTATCGACAGGAATTCTGAAGAAAAATAGCACGAGCAGCAAAATGACGTCACAATAAGCTTGACGTCATAGCATCGCTAGTCTCAAGACGCCGTGTACACAGTGACGAAATTGATGTTTTACGTCACTCATCCGAAAGGCACGCTGCCTCTTCCAGGGCTGACTGTTTTGTTCCGCACAGCCTCTTCCATGGCTGACTGTTAGATGGTAGTATATAGTGGATCCAAAACTTGCAAAAATGAATTAATTATTATTCAAAATGTTGAAGAGATACAAAGCTGGCTAACACACTCATCTAATGTCTTTCTCCAAACTAGCTATATCCAAAATTTCTAGTAAATATGACACAAATTACGTACTCTACTTTGGGTCAACCGACTTTCTATAATGAACGGTCTGTTATGTCTTCAAAGAGACATCCAGTTACAACATGTTCGGAGGCTCTCTTAGCTACCCTTAAATTGAAGTATGTCGACAAGTTTCAAGCTTGTGCGTACAGCAATATCTGAGATTCTCGTGTCTACATACATACGTGCGCACACACACACCCACACCCACACCCACACACACACACACACACACACACACACACACACACACACGCACGCACGCACGCACGCACACACACGCACACATAATACGCACTACATACGGCCTTTCGCGCCAAATGTACCTTCAGCAGCGAGGTTAGCGTAACTAGACATGACGATATTTTTATCTTGTTACTTCAGTTAATAATAATAATAATAATAATACTTTTGTCCAGGCAAAACGACGGGTTTGTACAGATAGCATGTACGTTAAAAAGTCCTGTTAAATCAAAGTGGCACAGTTGCAGTGCGCCTGAATTGATTGGTGTTCAGGTCGTACTTCATAGGCATATTTGTACCTGTACCCCATAACCCGCCCGTCAGGGCCGTTCATTAGCACTCCGGTGCCGTGGACCTTAAATCCTGAACTAACCAAAATAATACAATAATACAATCATCATCATTATCATCATCAGCAGCAGCAGCAGCATCAATACTTCTTACGTAGCGCAGTATCCTCACAAAAAAAGACTCAAAGCGCTGTACATCAAGATTATCGAGGAAAATAATACAATGTCAAGTACAAAGGGCACACAACTATGTTTATACATGTATGCATTCATCAAGGTGCTGTTTCGCCAGTTTCCTATTGTCGAAATAGATTCGCCGTATTTTTTTTTATTTTTTTTTTTTTTCCTTTTTTTTTTTTTTTTTAATGGCGTCGATTAATTTTGCTGTAAGTTCAGGTAGAACCAACGCGGAGGAAAGCCCGATGAACAGTACTATCGCCCACTGGGTCCGTACCACAGGGCAAAGGACCATAACATTGCGTCACGGCTCAATGAACACTTACTCCACGGTTCATTAAACACGCAAAAACAATTCATTACTGCTGTTCCGTTTGTCACATATCAAAAGGACACGCCCAATTGAGCGATCCGTGTGGTGACTATTTGGTCGACGTTAGATAGAGTTTGTGTACGCTTCGGTGAACAAACGCAGTAAGCGCAAAGTCAGTCATAGTGCCGATTTTGCCCGCCGTGGGCCCGTGCACGGTCGTGTGCGGGACAACAGCGGCCGAAACTATGATCCGTCCCATGATCTTTTGCTTACTAGGAACATGGCTTGTGGGCAAAAGGCAAAGTTTTTGTACGGATGACTGCTGGTATATGATACAAATGTTCAATCGACTCAGTGGAGATTCCAGCGGGCGTGATAGAGGAGAGGGTCACCTTTTGTGTTGTCGAACATGCGCGCAGATCGATTGTACTCGTGTTTCTGCATGTGCAAAGGTCTGCCAAAACACGATGTCGATATGGGTGGTTATGATGGTCCGGTTGTGGTCAAAAGGATTCTGATGTAGAAACAAATAAACTAAAAAGCCGCGGATGGGGCTGGAGAGAGAGAGAGAGAGAGAGAGAGAGAGAGAGAGAGAGAGAGAGAGAGAGAGAGAGAGAGAGAGAGAGAGAGAGAGAGAGAGAGAGAGAGAGAGAGAATCGTGTGTGCTTGTGTGTGTGCGTGCGTGTGTATGTGAGAGAGAGAGAGAGAGGTGGGAGGGGCTCGAACTATCACGGTCCACCTCCCGCTGTGGTTTAACCTTTTGGCTGTCAGTAGCGCTTTTTGTCGCGATTATTGCAAGAATGATCGCGACAAAACCGCTACCAGCAACCAAAGGCCTGATAGACTATTTAGCGACTGTTTGCTGTCATTGTTTTTCACATTTTCACACACACAAATAGCGTTAGTAGGCTTCAATTTTGTGAACACTGTTGTAAATACTGCCGCCGTACTGGTTAGAAAAAAAGTGATTTATTCTAGGAGAGCGTCCCATTAAGCACAATGTAAACGGGCCGACCTCGGCCCCCTTTGGCTCGCGCACAGCTGTGCGCGGGCCAACGGCGGCCGACGTCAGCCCTAATATCTGTAGCTTACTGGGGTATCCGAGACTGTACCTTCTTTTGTCGTCGATGAAAAGAATTTCCAATAAGCACCCGCACCCCTACCGTCTGAATGGCCCTATTCGTGGGTCTTTGAAGAGCGGGTGGCAGGTGTCGATAGACGGGTAGGTATTGATTCCCGTTTGATTACACCCGAAACTTCAGCCTGTCACAGTGTACCGTTTAGGCAGTTGGGGGGGGGGGGGGGGCATTGAAACGGTCAGGCACCGATGTGACGTTATGAGATTGACAGGGAAAGCTCTTTCACAGCTAGTTCTCCGCTGTGGGAAAGGAATCGACCATGGCAGGTCAAGGGTAGTACCTACGAAGCTTCGGGCCGCTCTAAAAAGTGATGTTTGGAACTCTCATGTATACGATAGAAATGCAGAAAACAGAGGTAGCAAAAAATGGTTAAATGACATTAACCCATTCAGCCCTTAAGCACTACAGCAGGAGATAGGTCGACCATGATAATTCAAGGGTAGTGCCAGATTAGCTTGGCGCCTGTCGGCGCCAAGCCAATCTGGCACTGCCCTTGAATTATCATGGTCGAGCCATCTCCAGATGACGCCTCCAAATGATTTGGGAAATACGTGCGTCGGGCTGAATGAGTTAACGTTATGTTATAAAACAAATAAATAAATAAAACTAAACGTGTATTGTGTGCAGACTATACGATCTACTTCGCTTATAACATGGTTGACTATGGGAGAAAAAAAAAGGTTGGCTATAAAAAGTCGGTTATAAAACACTTTTTCGCAGGTCCCGACATCACTCTTTTTGTTTAAATTACTTCACGTTTAACAAACATAGGATATAACAACAAGATAAACTGGGTCCCCTGGCGATTTGTTATATCGGAAGTTTAATGTTTTTAAGTAGCAATCTCCCATCGATGCGTACAGGTGAAGTGGTCTGTGTTTTGCGGACCTGAATTACTGCCTTTAACTTAAGCTGTTAGGTCTAAAACCGTAGATCACCACACAGCATTTCACATGCCGCAACTTTTTCAATTAGTCCTCAGTTTTGAACCGAGAGGCCCGTGACAAATCTACGTACATGCCGTACGCGTGCATGCTCAATCTTGTTCTTGTAAACATACCATTAATTATCCTCCTGAACGTGTCTATGTAAATACTGCGACATTTATTTTGTATGCAACCTAATCAGTCCCAGGCTACCCCACACACACGGCGTAACCCCTTCACTGACGAGAAAAAAATGTACACCACGATACTGCAAGAGGTATAGATCCTTATGAGCCCCCGCAATTGCGGGGGCTCATGAGGATCTATGCCTCTTGCTGAAACCACTGTGTAACCATTGTTCATGGGACGGCCGGAGCCGTTTCTCGTGGAATCGCCTAGAGCATCTTACCGTCCATGTATAGGCGCCTTATAAATCTTCCTTATTATTATTATTTATTATTATTAATTTACACACAGATTTCAAACGTCCGATGTACGACCAGTGGCAGTGAAGGAGTTAACCCTTTGGCTGTCGGAGCTCATCGCGACAAAAAAAAAAAAAAAAAGCCGCGCTACCGACAGCCAAAGGGTTTTAAAATTATAGCCCTGCGCTGCGAACAGTTGGTATATTTTGGGGTGTAAAGTTTCAGCAAGACCGCCAAGCCTATCACTTCTCTCTTGGTTTGGATCACACTGGTCGTCTCTCTCGATCCGGTACCACGGTAGCGAATCGAGGAAGGCAACCAGTGTGGGTTCAGGCGTGACTTTTAGAATACCTGCTATGCTCAACCTCTGCAGACCCGGATTGTGTTGCACTAACTGAATATTTATTCTAAGCGTGTTTCTGTCTTCGTTTGGTTCTACTCTGTGCAGCCCTGGCTACTACAAGACCTTATGGGTCGACCATGGCAGTTCACGCGTGGTGCCGGAACAGATTAGCGCCTTTGGCGCTAAGCTATTCTGGCACTACCCCGGAACTGTCATAGTCGATCTGTCTTCGGAAACTGTCAAATTCTCAGGGGGCAGCTCCAAAATTTAAGAATTGCGACCTTCGGGCTTAACTGTGTTACGGCACTCGGCAATGCACTCAGGGACTGTTTATAATTATAAAGGCGTTTGTCAGTAGACACCGACATAAATGGAATGGACAAAAGATCAAATAATGTAGAATATGCTGCTCTCGTGCAAACGCAGGTTTAGGATGAACCTGTTCAAATCAACCACCTCTATAACACATGTAGTAAGAAAACAGCATTTCCTACTGCCCGTGTTGTAGAGATGGTCGATACTGCAACGATCGTCTTATGCCTGTGCTTGCAAACACCTCCATGCACACACCAACATTTTCCCTTGCTGAGAAGAGGCAGGCTGCGTTCACTTACCTGAGCGGGCTGAGCAAACCACTGAAAGACGTAACATAAATGGTACTGTTAAGTTATATCTAAATGAAAAGCCTCTATGGGAAATAAAAGTGTCTAAAAAAATCCAGACCGAAAAGGTGACTGCCGAGCATCTAAGAATATAGTGTCGAAAGAAAATTCCAACAAAAAAGGAAACAATGTCAGAAAGGACAATTGCAGCACAATATTATTATTGCTTTGTAATTGTCCCTTTCTAACGTTTGTTGTGTGTGTGTGTGTGTGTGTGTGTGTGTGTGTGTGTGTGTGTGTGTGTGTGTGTGTGTGTGTGTGTGTGTGTGTGTGTGTGTGTGTGTGTGTGTGTGTGTGTGCCGGTGTGTGTGTGTTTCTTTGTTCAGATTTTCCACAGGCACTGCGAAGCGACGACCTCTGTAACACGTTCAACGCCTTAACTGCCAGGGCAAGGGGAACACCACCCAGATGCAAGAGACATAAACCCTCAAGTGCCCCCGCGACTGCGGGGGCACATGAGAATGTATGTCTCTTATTAGTCCTGCCGCGGTCTTTACGTCTATTTTTGGTCCCATGTAATCTACGTATTTCAAGCTAGCTAATGCCGAACAGAGTGGAAAGGTTTCAGACGCGCTTTTCGTGATCCTTGGCAGCCAAGGGGTTAATAGGAAATATACTATTCCCTACCACCCGTGTGACAGAGGTGGTCGACTTCAAAAACGACCATCGCATGCCTGTGAGATTTTGTCTGTTAATTTTTTTTTAAATAATAATAATAATAATAATAATAATAATAATAATAATAATAATAATAATAATAATAATAATAATAATAATAATACATTTTTAAAATTGTAAAAATATGTTAAGAAAAATTATCCGCACTTCTGATGCTACAGACAAAAATCGACAGATTAAAAGTACGCTTAACTGCTAGAAGCTTCGGTGCCACAATCCATTGTGCGCAGTCATTAAGCTTTCAAACACCTGCATGGTGTTTTAATTTGGCCTTTGTTATCTCAGTGCTGAATACCCCTTTGTTTTGTTTTTTAAATTGAATCAGTGCAGCATAGACTTCGTAAACTGGGAGAACCAAATGCAAGGGCAGGTTGCATGGGTGAGCTTATTCCTGCACAAGACATTAAGCAGGCTGATCTGCCATAAAGCAGCATGCACCTTGCTTAGAGGCTTGAGCAGGACAAAGCTCAAGTCGTTCTTTAAGTTCAAAATCACATACCTGCACGCGTATTGTGTGTATAATGCTTAATCCTTTTCATTCTGATACATTACTGCTTTGAAATTAATTTGACGATGATAGTTCAAGGGTGGTGTCAGAATAGCTTGGCGCCTGAGGCGCCAAGCTATTCTGGCTCCACCCTTGAACTAAAATGGTTGATATATCTCCTAGTCTGTAATGTAGCTTTCATAGGACAATACGCTATTTTTTAAATCATCCTCAGGATGACATGGATTAATGAAAAGAAAGGGACAAAAGGGGGTCCCAGACAATCCTGTCAACTTTTCACCTATGGGTCGCGTTTCCTGTGTTTATAGATGAAGAGCAATGAGGAAGAAAGATAGTGTGTGTGTGTGTTTGTGTGTGTGTGTGTGTGTGTGTGTGTGTGTGTGTGTGTGTGCGCGTGTGTGTGTGTGCGTGTGTGTGTGCGTGTGTTCATGCGTGCGTACGTGCGTGCGTGCGAGTGTGTGTGCATAGACTTGCTTAATAAGCAAAGGGTCATTGCTGCCGTAGCCAGCAAAGGATCGTTTGCTCACCGGGCATCCCCCCTCCCTCCCTCCCCACCGTGGGAGCCAGAGACCAGTGCGCGTCACAGCAGATACCGCGATATAAGTGGATCGCGTGATACTGAGACTGACATAATAATAATAATAATACATTTGGCGCCTAGATATACATCAACGTGCGCACTTGTCACGACACGAGTTTTTCCGTCTATTTTTGTAAGGAAGTAAGTTTAGGGGGGGTGGCAGGATTTAGTTAGTCACCGGGTAGCGTTAGCATAGGTATTTGGTAGACGTATTTGGCCTGTACACGAGTATTTGCTGCCGTGCGAGGGTTTACAGGTCGGCGTAACACACGTGGTCGCCCTGTCTGACGCGATCGGGTGGGTATTGTTTCACGTGAATTGTCACCGCTCGATTTACTGAGAGCTTTTTTGCAATACGTACGATAACGGAATTGTTAGACAGTCGCTTTTCCAACTGCAAACGAGTCAGTCGTGTTACCAGCAGTCTCAGAGGGTGGTCTTTCAGGCGTGGTTCGCCATTTGCTGAAGGCCGCAAGCAGCTGTGTCGTCTTGTGTATCGGCCCTGCGATACGGTTTCTGGTCGTCCCAGAGCCGGTGTCCGAGGAAGGAGAAAAAAGAAGAGCTGCGACGAATTTACGCCTGGCTTGTCTTGTCCTTGTTTGTCTTCGTCCTAACCGGGGCGTCTTCACGGATGGCAGTAAGTACACGCAACAATTCTTTAGTGGCCATTTGCTCGGGGGGGGGGGGGGGGGAGAGAGACCTAGAGACAACAGTGGAGATGCTGTACCCACTGTTTGGAAAGATCTGGGAAGAGGAGGTGATGCCGGCTGACTGGAAGGAGGGGTACCTAATCAAGCTTCCCAAGAAAGGCGACCTCAGCAAGTGTTCCAACTACAGAGGAATCACCTTGCTGTCAGTACCAGGAAAGGTCTTCAACAGGATCATCCTGGAGAGAATGAAGAGCTCCGTTGACCCCCAGCTGAGAGACCAGCAAGCAGGATTCAGGAAGAACCGATCATGTACAGACCAGATCGCCACTCTCCGCATCATCGTGGAACAGTCTCTGGAGTGTAGCTCCCCGCTGTACGTCAACTTTGTGGATTATGAGAAAGCGTTTGACAGTGTGGACCGAGAGACTCTGTGGAAACTCCTACGACACTACGGTGTACCCACAAAGCTCGTCCGCCTGATCAAGAGCAGCTACGATGGCATGACATGTCGCGTGATCCACGAAGGGCAGTTCACCAGGGAGCTCCAGGTCAGAACCGGTGTCAGGCAGGGGTGTCTGCTGTCTCCGTTCCTCTTCCTACTGGCCATAGACTGGGTCATGAAGATGACCACAGAGCACAGACGAAGTGGAATACAGTGGACACTGTGGACACAGCTTGACGACCTCGATTTTGCAGACGACTTGGCATTACTGTCCCACACTCATCAACAAATGCAGGACAAGACCATGAGGCTTGCTGACATCTCGTCCCAAGTGGGCCTCACCATTCACAAACAGAAAACAAAGACAATGAGGCTGAACGCAACCAGGGAAGAACCAGTCTTGCTTGCTGGCACCCCGTTGGAGGAGGTGGAGTCCTTCACCTATCTCGGGAGCATCATAGACAAAAAAGACGGCACTGATGCAGATGTCAGAGCACGAATCGGTAAAGCCAGATCAGCCTTTCTCCAGTTGAAAAAAAGTGTGGAGTTCCAGAGAGCTGTCACAACACACCAAAGTCCGGATTTTCAACTCCAATGTAAAAGCAGTTCTCTATATGGAGCAGAGACTTGGAGATTGACAAAAACCACAGTCAACAGAGTACAGACCTTCATGAACAGTTGCTTTAGAAGAATTTTGAAAATCCACTGGCCAGAGAAGATCAGCAACGTCAGACTCTGGGAGAGAACAGAGCAGATAACAGCAGAGAATGAAATTGCCGGGGCGAAGAAGATGGGGATGGATCGGTCACAGTCTGAGAAAGCCAGCTTCCAGTATCACTAGGCAGGCATTGTCATGGAACCCCCAGGGAAAGAGAAAAAGAGGTAGGCCGAAAAACTCCTGGCGTTGAGACCTCCAAGCAGACATCAAGAGACTGGGAACCACCTGGAGTAGAATCGAAGGAGAAGCACAGGACAGGAGTTGCTGGAGGTCTCTCGTCGACGGCCTATACCCGGGTAGGGGTGACAGGCGTAAGTGCTCGGGGGGGGGGGGTGTTTGTGTTTGCTTGTTCTATTATTATTATTTTGGCTAGTGTATATTGGGGTGCAAGTGTAAGAATAGAATGTAGAAGTGAATACCGTCTGTTGTATGTTGTAGTTTCTTTCTAGAGTATCTAGCGGCGGATTAGTTATTGGGATTTAACGCCGAGTGGGCGACTGAGACCATTTCACTATTTAGCGTCGGAGGGTGAATTCGGAAGTGAGTCATGTGGTGACGTGTAAATATGTATTCTGTTGAGGTTGAATCTATTGTTGCGGGAAAGAGGTGAAGGGATATAAAAGGCGGCAATTAAAGTAGCGGGAAGGGTGATGTGATTATCTTGTTTCTTTTGTTAGTTATTTGTATGTGTATTTTTGCACCTGTGTTTTAGTGCATCCTTAAATCCAAAGAACTAACCGGCTAGTCTGCCACCGTGCTGTGGTACTGAGTGGAAGCTGACTCCACCTTGTGAGCTACGACGCCGGACCTGGGTGCTGTTGCGAGTGTCGCGGCACGCCTCGTGTTTAGTCAGGTCGGGTCGTCCCATGTAATTATTTCTAACCTGTTTAAGTGAAGTTTTGTATAATTATAATGTTGTAAAGAACGTTGATCTATTTCATATCCTCGTAGTGTCAATATTGTGAGAGGAGCTTTGTCACAGTGACATTTTGAGATATTGTATTATTTAAAGCAGCCTGTGTTACGGAAGGCCTTATCGCGGAAGCAAGAGCGTCGAGCGGAGCTGAGCTTAACGGTAGTGCTTCCGGCGAGAAGGTCCAGTGACATGAAATATATTCAGTCGTGTTAAATTAAGGATATTTGTTCCATTTGTATACTTGATATTGTTTATTCTGAAACGTGTTAGTTAAAGGAGCCTTGTGCTGCGGTGAACGTCTAGTTTGCGAAAGCATTAAGTTAATTCGAACTTGTTCGTGTTCCCGCTGGGGAGTTTCAGTAGCTTACGAACTGTATTCATTTTTTTCTTGATCTTCATTTGTGTGTTAGAAAACATATTTGGTTGATCGTATATTTGATATTGTGCTAATTGAGATACTGAATTACTTAAAGAGCCACGTGCTGTAAGGGACTCTTCGCGGAAGCAGAGGCGTTGGTCTAACTGGCGTTAGCGCTTGACATTAATAATTGTGTGCTTCCGTCGGGGTTCAGTGGCTTGTGCCGTAAGCTTTTCAGTCTGTTTTCGGTTGTATATTTGATAAGGTTATTTGCTTTATTATATATTAGTTTTCTCAACCTTTCGTGTTTTAGGGATATATAGTTTATTATATTTATTTTCTATTGTGTATTATGGATATTCGAGGTGGGGAGTTTGGACGTGTGTGCGTGTGAATGTGATGTGTGAATGCGTGGTTAGGATTGCGTGAGAATAGTTGGTTATTGTTAGGGTTTTATGTAATAAATGTCGTCGTCATTGTTCCTCTGGTGTTTGTGTTAGGTTTGTGTTAGTGTGGGTCGCCGGGGTGTATCTCGAGTGGTAGCTCACTCATAGCTCGCGCCCCGGAAGCGGGGTCGTGACATCACTAAATATCAACCCCTTCGCTGCCAAGAAAAGATAAACCCAATCCAACTGCAAGAGACATAGATCCTCATGAGCCCCCGCAGTTGCGGGGGCTCATGAGGATCTATGCCTCTTGCGGAGACCCGATTTGTGTACATGTTCCTTGGACGGCTGGGACTCACTGGCGTTGAATTAACAAAGATTTCAGAAAGTCAAGTTGCGTC
Source organism: Semisulcospira habei (assembly GCA_036245525.1). Classification (NCBI taxonomy): domain Eukaryota; kingdom Metazoa; phylum Mollusca; class Gastropoda; family Semisulcospiridae; genus Semisulcospira; species Semisulcospira habei. The sequence goes on along the minus strand of BTPG01000003.1, from coordinate 175,251,881 downwards.
TACTGTCTGCGAATGGGTTAGTGACAGTGACAATGTATAAGCATGCATCATTTGCAGCCGCATCAGTGAAGGGGTTAATTCGTGTCTCTCGTGTTTGGAAAATGGGGTTTAACCCTTTGGCTGTCGGTAGCGCTTTTTGCCGGAATCCTCGCGACAAAAAATAAAAGCGCTACCGACAGCCGAAAGGACTAAGACACAACGCCAAACCATGCATCCGTTATTTTAGACATAATAAAATAAAAAAAATAATACATCGTATTAATATGGCGCATTTCTTATATTTATAATATAATTCAATGCGCAGGCGAAAACCACACACACACACACACACACACACACACACACACACACACACACACACACACACACACACACACACATACACACACACACAGAGTCTGCAGGAGGGAGGGGGGGGGGGGGGGCGCAAATTTCAAACGGCACGTCTGTTTTATAAAACACAGCGCGTTTGTTGTGCGGCAACGTAGTTGCTATTTTGACACTTGACGGACAAGCAAAACACAGCGATTCCCTACTCATAAACTTCACAAATTGCATATTTTCGTCAAAATTCAGATTTCCTCTGCAAAATCTCCATACAATAGCGGAAATTACTGTCCAGACGGGCACCATTTTCCATAATCTTCTACGGATCTTTCACTTCTTTTCTACCGTTTTACAAATTGGACGCTTGCTGATCGACTCTGCCTCTTGACTGGCAGTGGAATGAATCAAGAGACATAGATCTTCATGAGCCCCCGCAAATTGCGGGGGATCATGAGGATCTATGTCTCTTGTAGATGGACGGTTTTCACTGCAGGATTCAGAGGGGGTCATGGTGGGGGGGAGTAGTCGGGGGGGAGGGGGAGTTTTGCATGATTCTTTTCCTTGCAGACGTTTTTTTGCAGACGGCAAGGAAATTCTGCAATTCCAGAACTGAAGGAAATGCAGGTTGGATGCTTAGGAACATTGCAGCACACGTCCCATAAAGTGAATTCGTGTTCAAAGGGAAAGTAAAATGTATGACGCTTTTTTCTTTCAATTTTTCACTCTTCATATCTACGTTATATTTTTAACTACCGACTGCACAAAAGAGCTCCATGAATTGTGATCGCTACTTTTAACCCATTCAGCCCTGACGCACTACAGCAGGAGATGGGTCGACCATGATAGTCGGCGCCAAGCTGATCTGGCACTGCCCTTGAATTATCATGGTCGACCCATCTCCTTCAACTGGTGCACAGTCATTAGATGACGCCTCCAAAATCTGGCAAATACGGCTGTCGGGCTGAATGAGTTAAAGCAACGAAGAAAATAATCCAACAGCTATATCGCCCCGCTTTTGAGGAGGAAAGAATTACATGTATAGGCAACACATGGTTTAACAAGTCCAGTCCAGTCGGTCTATCTTCTGCAGCTGGTAACCAATCCGTTTCAAATCCCGCAGCTAGTACGTGGACGTTCCAAAGCTGAAAACCTCGGTGCTACTGACTGAAAATACGCAATACACAGTCTACTTCGCTCATAACAAAGTCGGATAATAATAAAAGTATATAGCAACACTTTTCAGAGGCCGGTCCCGACAGCACTCTTTCCATGTAAATTGTTTCGCTTATAACAAACTTCGGATATCACAACAAGAAAAGTTGGGTCCCCTGGCCATTTGTTATATCCGAAAGCTTACTGTGTGTACATGATGTGCTAGACTGGCCAAACCATGCATAGCAACTAATAGTACAGTAAAATAAGCGGTCGTACAAGAGAAGTCTTGAAGGACCCACAGTGTCACCTGTCATTAAAGACCATCATTTAGGTGGCGACAGCCACCTAAATGATGGTCTTTAATGACAGATGATCTCTCATAAGGACGGTCGCTCAACGCAGGTTCTGCTGTGCTGACGCAGTCGCTCAAAAGAAGTCAAATTCGGGGGCCTCTACACTGGATCTCGGTGGAGGACCTATACATGAAAGTGATAAGCAAATGAACTGATAGTAAAGTTCACACTGGTTGCCTCCTTCGATTGTTGCGCTGACCAGTGCCAGGAGGCAAGGCAAACAGTCACTGAATAACAATAACAACGCCAAAGTGACAAACATCGACCATGTAACCTTAAGTGTCGCGGGCGGTTAACACCCGCAGGCGCTCGCCGATTAAGTGAAATATTTCGAAACCGCGGAAAGTTGGAGAAGAACCTTTTCTCAGTGGCATGAGCGAGCTTAGTCCTGCGCCAGCCACTAAGCAAGGTGCTCCGCTACAGCGGAGCACCATGCTTAGTGGCTGGCTCAGGACAAAACTACTGGCCCCAGCAGCGTACAAACGCATGACAGTTTAAAAGTCAGGGGAGGGGGGAGGGCTTGGTAGCACAGGTGGTAGAGCGTTCGACTCTCGTCCTAAAGGACGCGTGTTCGAACTCAGCTGGGGTCAAACATTTGTTTAGACTCTTTTCGGTGGACAAGAAAAGGTAAACCCAATTTGAATTAAATCAGCTTCATGGTGAACAAAGATGGCAAAGCCCAAAACGCTTGACGTTTATCATTTACCTGCCCGGATGCAAACGGCCAATAATCGGGTGGATTGTGGATGTGCGCGCAGGTACTAGGCTAGAGTGACCACCCGGTCCGGATCCCCTGGACTTCCGCCTTCCTCCACCACCACCTCCCACCCCCACCCCACCACCCCCGCACCCACCCCCAACCCTCAATATCCGCGCCTGCACATCTTGTACATGTGACATGCAGCAGGGTACGAAAGTGCATTTCATTCAACAGGGTACGGCCCGGCACCGATTTGCCGCCAAACGCCGGAACACGACACCCATTCTTTCACGGTTGGACTACCCTTAACTCTCGCATACACCCAGCCATCTGGGAACACATCGGCTGTGACATCGCAAGGGCAGTGCCTGATAGGCTCGGCGGGTACAGGCGCCGAGCTCATCAGATACTGCCCTAAAGATATGACGGCCGAAGCATCACCGGCGATATTTTTTTGTCCTAGTATGTATGACTTCCTAACAAGGGCACTACTGACATTCTGAATATGATCCCGAAATTGGAAGGGCTGGCTCGATTTGTTACATGCCCACGCAATCAATTTTCTCTTTGTGTTTGACTAAAAGCGCCCTCAGCCAATTATAACAGCGTTGAAAAAAAGCCGATTGATTTTTTCATAGGTGGCATCTAAAGAAAAGAAGGGTGAATATCAATACGCATTCAAATGTGTGCTGATCTGTGATTTTGAATTGTACTGGTCCAGGGGTAGGTCAAAGTTCTGGGCTGGGCTGTGATTTGAAAACTCACAGCTCTAGCCCGTGATTTTCAAAATCGCTGAATAGCACATGTATAAATTGACCAGAGCATAACGATGAAATAGAATTTCTACCTGAAATGTGTCAATATCTGAAATAAATTCTTGGCGAGTTCCACAAAAAAAATACGATGTATGATGAGAAAAAAAATATTCTCTATAATTTCAAAAAACGTTTCTGCCCTTTACCAAATCATAATTTCAGGTTTTTCTTAATTGACCCTCTTTTCACTGGTGATATTAGACCAAAACAACAACAAACAAACAAAACTTATAATTGTTGACAATAAATCTTCTGCAACTTGCCAATTTGCGTTATATTTTGATTTATATTTGATTTTTTAATATTAAATTTGAAGAAAAAAAAACTGGCTGACAACAAAATCTTATCACATTCAGCCCGACGCACGTATTTCCCAAATTTTGGAGGCGTCATCTAATGACTATGCACAAGTTGCAGGAGATGGCTCGATCATGATAATTCAAGGGTAGTGCCAGATTAGCTTTGCTAATCTGGCACTACCCTTGAATTATCATGGTCGACCCATCTCCTGCTGTAGTGCTTCAGGGCTGAATGGGTTAATAATTCCACGGCTTTTACTCCTCTGGACGACAACAACCGCAGCATCACCATTCAAAATGTTTTCTTGCGATGTAATTGCCTACTCGTGTAATAAGTTCGGCTTCAACATGACGTCGAAGAAAACTATTGTAAAGATGAATAACAAGAATTTTTAATAATATTTGGTCTGGTCTGTGATTTTGGATCTTACCGCTCTTAGCCAATACAAAAAAATAAGAGTGGATAACAAGAAAATCTGCTGGGTGAAAATTAAATTTGAAATCCCCAATAGTGTAAAATATTCTGAAGTAGAAGAAATGTTGATTTAAAAATATTTTTAAAAAAAACATTCTGATTGGAAGATGTTCTGCAGATGTTTTAGTGTCGTCTTTGATAGGGGGTTTATAACAAAAGCAAAACTCTTGCACCACAATAATTATAAAAATTCAAGCAAAGTATGATAAGTGGCAAGTTTTCTCTTCAAAGTACAATAATGTGTATGTTATACTGATCTTTAAGTATCGGCTTGAAAAGGGACGGGAAAATGAAAGGGGGGAAATGAGAAAACAAATATGAATCCCACCCACACTTTATGATATTTTTAATTCCCCATGTGAATAGCTCGCAAACATAAATAATTATACTGACGAGGAAAAGTAATGAGACATCATTCGAGTCATCGGAAACAGGTACGTGTTTCCGATGATTTCAATGACGTCTCATTACTTTTCCTCGTTAGTATATTTTTGTTTTCGACCACTTGTATTTTAGAACATCCTGTATATGATATCAAACAAAAGACTTGTGTTGTATATTGGGTAGACGCGCTGCCAATCTGTGTGACATTTCAACAGCCTGAGTTTTACGCACAATGTCCCACGCGAAACTTTGGCTCTTGGGGTAGAATTCACGAATTTTTATCGTTTTTCTTTTCATCCACCATTGAGCCTATTTGCCACAAAACATATTGATATCATTTGCACGCAAGCTCGCAAGTGACTATTTTCCACAAAACGTATCGTGTGAGCACGCAACCTCGTTAGTGACATTTTGGCGCGAAATCATGTCACGATGCAGTTGCCTGCTTTGATTTTTTTTTTTACCGCCGTTTTCTAACGAATTCCTGAACCTGTAGCTTTAACGGGAAATGCTCATAAGCGCTTTGTGATGAAAACTTCGGATCACATATTCTGACTAAAATATAAACGGGATTTTTTCTTTAAAAAAAAAATTACCACTATTTTAACTCATTCGGCTCCGACACGCCACAGCAAGACATGGATCGAGCGTGATAGTTCAAGGGTTGTGCCAGAATAGCTTGGCGCCCATAGGCGCCAAGCTATTCTGGTACAACCCTTGAACTATCACGCTCGATCTGTTTCCAAAAGTGGAATACAGTCTTCAGGGGGCAACTTCAAAATGTGCGGATTTCGGTCCTGGGGCAGAATGTGCTCACTTACAAGATTGTGTGCAACCACCCTGGTTGGTTAGTTCGGGTTTAACGTCCTCAGCACCGAGGTGATCATGGACGGCCCTGACGGGCGGGTTATGGGGGACAGGGAAATCTATTGCCTATGGAGTGCGACCTGAACACTGATCAACTCAGGCGCACTCCAACTGTGCCACTTTGATTTACCAGGACCTTTCAACGGACATGCTATTGAACAAATCCGTTTTCCCCCCTGGATTGTGAGTCCAGCTACCGGGGCCGGGACGGGATTCGAACCCACGACCCGGCGATTCCCTTCGCTCTCCTGCTCCGACGTTTAACCGCTTGAGCTATTTCGGACTCTACCACCCTCGGTATGTGTGACTAGAAATCCCGACTGTCTTTCCTCGCCGTAGTTCTGAACGACAAAAAAGATGGGCATGTTTGGGCATTCTGAGAGAAAAACCCCTGGAACTGTGTGGCACACACACACTTCAAAATCTTCTACTAGCACGGCTATGATGAACAAAATGCCTCCAAAAATGACACAAATTGATTCTTTTCTTTGATAACAATGTTAGGTTTGTTTTTATCACGTAACTGCTTCTCCGAGACGGTTATTTAACCCACTGACTGCTGATGACGATACAATCATTCGGCGGGAAAGGCGCGTAGTTACGTAGTTAGATAGTGACGTCGTTACGCGTCTTTTCCGCCGATCGGTATGGTCAGTAGCATGCAGTCAAGGGGTTAATTAAAAACAATTAACTCTTTCAGCCCGACGCACGTATTTCCCAAATTGTGGAGGCGTCATCTAACGACTATGCACCTGTTGCAGGAGATGGATCGACCATGATAATTCAAGGGCAGTGCCAGATTAGCTTGGCGCCGACAGGCGCCAAGCTAATCTGGCACTACCCTCAAATTATCATGGTCGACCCATCTCATGCTGTAGTGCGTCAGGGCTGAATGGGTTAATAGCAGTGAGTTCAAAATCGGACACGAACACACCGAAATCTACCGTATGAGCAACACATGTGAATGGCGAGTTTAGCTGTAGTAATGATCCTATCCTAATGACACAAGAGATCAATGCTTCCCACGGAGTGAAAAACTAATGAAAGAATTTCCATATTTGCTTTTCGCTGGCTTTTGTGGGAGGACGCACGATATACTGCTTTTGTGGGTTGGTTATTCCTCTTCATAGCTTGTCTACATTAACAGGACTACCAGAAATACCGGAAATAACTCTTCCACTTCACCGCCATTTACTAGAGATGGATCAGTTGTTCGCGATAGTTGACGTCGCCAAATTTCAATAATAATTCAAGGAGAGTGCCAGATTAGCTTGGCGCCTGATGGCCCCATGCTAATATGGCACTACCCTTGAATTATGCTGGTCGATTCATCTCCTGCAACTGGTACATTGTCGTCCAAAATTTGGGAAATGCCGTCGTGGGGTTAACCCATATCATACTGAGGCTAAAAGCTTCAAATTTGTACACTGCCATATGCAAGCTACATTATAGTGCTTACAGATAAGGATATAGACCAATGGCTTTAGTTCATAGGTAGTGCCACTTGGCACTTAGAGGCGACAAGCTATTCTGGCACTATCCTTGAACTATTTTAGTCAAACTTACTTCACACACTGGTGTATTCCGAATGATAAGAGTTAAATCCTTACGGGCCTGGGTTTCGGCCTACTAACTACATCTACTTTGCAGGATCTAAACCGGGGTACAGTACATAAGACTACACAAGAAATCATTCTTGTGACAACCACCGTCCGTACATTGAATGATGCTTATCTTTGGAGGAGACACTTAAGAGTCCACATTGTAACTCATTCAGGTCGACGCACGTATTTCCCAAATTTTGGAGGCGTCATCTAACGACTAAGCACCTGTTGCAGGAGATGGATCGACCATGATAATTCAAGGGTAGTGCCAGATTAGCTTGGCGCCGACAGGCGCCAAGCTAATCAGGCACTGCCCTTGAATTATCATGGTCGACCCATCTCCTGCTGTAGTGCGTCAGGGCTGAATGGGTAATGTCTTTATAATTCACTTTTCAGCGACCCCTATCTTCTGAGCGCTGTCCAAGGGCCCACTAGAAATTAGCGCCGTCAAGTTCAGGGCCGTGTGTCTCACACACCTGTGGTCTGGTATGGTGTGTCGGACCTGGAGTTTCAGCATTAAATGTAGTAAACATGTAAGTCCATGTCATTCCCTTTTTTTTTTTTCATGGGGGTTAGGGGTGGGGGGAGGGGGGAGGGTGCCATGTCATTCCCTTTTTTTTTTCATGGGGGTTAGGGGTGGGGGGGGGGGAGGGGTGTTGGCGGTGGTTGTTTTTTGTTTGTTCTTCCGGGTTTTTCTTGCTGTTGTGGTGTTGGGGTTGTTGGGTTTGTTTTTTTTTTCGTTTTTTTGTCTGTTTGTTTGTTGTTGTTTTTTGTTGTTCGTTCGTTTGTTTGTTTGTTTGTTTGTTTGTTTGTTTGTTTGTTTTTGGGGTGTTCTTTTGTTGTTGTTATTGTTGTTGTTGATGGTGGTGGTGCTGCTGCTGTTGTTAGTTGTTGTCGTTTTGTTCTTATGTTTGTTTGTTGTTTGTTTGTTGTTTTGGGGGGTTGTTGTTTGTGTTTTTTTGCGGGGAGGGGGAGGGTGTGTTTTCTTTTGTTGTTTTTTTTTTGTTTGTTTGTTTTTGGTGGGGTTTTTTTTTTTTTTTTTTTTTTTTGTTTTGTTTGTGGGTGCATATTTCCTTGCTTTTTTGTTTCTTTCTTTCTTAGGGCCTTTTAAAAGTTATTCCGTTGCCTGGATCGCAGCTCAAGGGTGATGCTTGCTTAGCTTAGCGCCTGAAAGGAGCCAAGCTAATCAGGCACCACCCTCGAGCAAGCATTGACTTTCAATCTTCCGCCGTTTTGACGCTGGGCGTGAACGCTGTGCCCATATTGAGAGGACTGTCCTCGGGCAGTATAAATTAGGAACGGCGTGCTTGAGAATAGGACCCGTGAATTTATGTCGGTCACTTGACTGGGGGGGGGTTATATTTCACGCTAAGTGGTCACCGGTGTGATTTCAGTTTGTAGGTAAATTTATTTTCACTTGAGACAGGGAGAAAGAAAAAGGGGAAAGAGATCGAGACAGAGATAGACGAAATGAGGTAATGGCGGGTGGGGGGGGGGGGGGGGAGGGTACATTTGCCTTGAGTAATTGTGTAACTGAAATCAGGGATTTTATTTAACGGGATGGCTATATACTATTTTTGCTGAAATTTAATACAAACTCGAAGCAACTGTCTGTTTCATAAGAGGAAGGCAAAATCCACTCAATCAGTTAACCCATTCAGCCCTGACGCACTACAGCAGGAGATGGGTCGACGGCCATGATAATTCAAGGGTAGTGCCATATTAGCTTGGCGCCAAGCTAATCTGTCACTGCCCTTGAATTATCATGGTCGATCCATCTCCTGCAATAGGTGCATAGTCGTTAGAAGACGCATCCAAAATTTGGGAAATACGTGCGCCGGGTTGAATGAGTTAACACTTTAGATGTCGGTAGCGTCTTTTTGTAGCGGCGATTCCTGCAGGAATCATCGCGACAAAAAACCGCTACCGACGCGCAAAGGGTTACAGTCAGTATTCGTGGCTAAAAGTCAGACACAATATGTGTACAATGTAAGTTATCAATGTCGTGTGTGTTGTTTTGTTAATCTGAGCCATATGACTTCAGGTTGTAATACGTGTATCCCAAATCGCGGACCTAGACAGAATTATTAACCCCCTGACTTCTACTTAGGGCACCGCTCGGCACTGAGAAAAGGCGCCTGACTACACGCCTCTTTTCCGCCGAACGGTAGTGTCAGTAGCAGTCAAGGGGTTCAAATATACAGTGAAAACTGCGAACGTGGAATAGTGGGAAGGGGCGGGGTGTCTGTTTATGCCTTTGTTGTTTATACATGTCAGTGAGTATACTGTATTCTATACTGTACTGCGTGTATTTGTATGTAGTACATGTATGCACACACACACACACACACACACACACACACACACACACACACACACACACACACACTCAGACAGACAGACAGATAGACAGATAGACAGACATACAGATAGACAGACAGTCAAACAGTCAAACAGACAGACAGGCAAACAGATAGACAGATAGACAGACAGATAGACAGATAGACAGACAGTCAAACAGACAGACAGACAGATAGACAGACAGTCAAACAGACAGACAGACAGACAGACAGAGAGTCAGAGACAGAGACAGACAGACAGAGAGAGAGAGCTTTTAATGATTGTTATTATCCAAGTTTATTACCAGATTATCTTCGTTTTCCTCGCCAAAACAACTCGTTTATATGGTGATCAGTGCTTGCTGCGGTAACAGTTTCAGTTATAGGTCATGTTTTAATCCTTATGTATGCTGGATTATTAGACAACTCGTTTATATGGTGATCAGTGATTGCTGCGGTAACAGTTTCAGTTATAGGTCATGTTTTAATCCTTATGTATGCTGGATTATTAGACAACTCGTTTATATGGTGATCAGTGATTGCTGCGGTAACAGTTTCAGTTATAGGTCATGTTTTAATCCTTATGTATGCTGGATTATTAGACAACTCGTTTATACTGATGGTGATCAGTGATTGCTGCGGTAACAGTTTCAGTTATAGGTCATGTTTTAATCCTTATGTATGCTGGATTATTAGACAACTCGTTTATATGGTGATCGGTGATTGCTGCGGTAACAGTTTCAGTTATAGGTCATGTTTTAATCCTTATGTATGCTGGATTATTAGACAACTCGTTTATATGGTGATCAGTGATTGCTGCGGTAACAGTGTCAGTTATATGTCATGTTTTAATCCTTATGTATGCTGGATTATTAGACAACTCGTTTATATGGTGATCAGTGATTGCTGCGGTAACAGTGTCAGTTATAGGTCATGTTTTAATCCTTGTGTATGCTGGATTATTAAACAACTCGTTTATATGGTGTTCAGTGATTGCTGCGGTAACAGTGTCAGTTATAGGTCATGTTTTAATCCTTATGTATGCTGGATTATTAGCTGTGTGTGATAATGGTGTGATATTAGTTTAGTGTTTAGTAACTGACATCAAGACACATTCCAATGTGTTTATTGGGTGTTTTACATGAAAACATATGTCAATAAACTATCTTATCTTATCTTATACGTCCCAGAGAGACACAAACAATACAAACTCTGAGGCCCAAAATCACCCACCGACCAGCACTCGCCGTGAGATGGCCTTAGTTGCCTGCTCGGCGTTAAACCCTAATAACTAACTAACTAACCGACTAGTACACACACAGTAAACGTCCAACTCCTACACCAGCGCACGAACATAACTGAGTAACCGTGCCGCGCATCTGCGTGACACGTGCTATCGTTTCTGACTGACGAACTGAATCAACGCAATAGAAATGCAGTGCGGGTCTTTAACCAACTACGCAAGAGGTAATAGGTCATCGGGCTGATGTCGGCCGTAGTTGGCCCGCGCACATCGTGCGCGGGGCAACTGCGGCCGACGTCGGCCCGGGTTGCTTAGCTTACTGGTATCCTCCTTATCATTATTGGCAATCATTCCTAAACACAGCCTTTGTCCTTGATGGTATGTATTGCGCAGATGAAAACACAGTAGACTTGGTGGCATAGAAAAAAGATAACAGTAATTGTGTCATGATTATGAATCTGAGCTGTCGCACATGTGTGTCTTTCTTCGTCATACGTATAGTTACTGCGTCGATGAACTTGAAACGACCTGTGTATGAAAGTTACAATAAAAATGATACACGTAAGCTATACCCACTGTGGCGTTTAGTGGGGGTCCCAGCAGGCTGCGACTTATGATCTTCATAAATTAAGCGTATTAATTTTAAGGCACGGCGAAGGAGTCAGTGTGTAGTGGCCGGGCGGCATAGTGTAACAGTATCCTGGCTGAGATGATATTATTATATGTAAAGTGATCCTAATACACAGTTTTATATGTGCGTGGCATTTCAAAGAAAATAAATTAGGGCCAGTTTAACAGAGGATACACAGAATCATGTTTCATTCTTGCCGCCGATCTTCACGTCTCATATATCATCGTCCGTAATTGGGCCAACACCGAATACAGTCGACATCCGCACTTTCAATTTCCAATTATTTTCTGCCCGCGTTTCGGCTCATCATAATGAACATGTTAAACTGGTTTAACCCCTTAACTGCGGGGGTTAGCTCAACACGACCCATCTGCAAGAGACATAAACCCTCGTAAGCCCCCCCCCCCCTCCCCCTCGCGACAGCGGGGGGCTCATGAGGATTTCATGAGGATTTCTTGTTAGTCCCACGTTCTTTACGACTACTTGTTGGGTCCCCCATCTCGGCGTCGACCCAACCTCGGCTGATGGGTCGGTTGATGGGTCGGTTGATGGGTCGGTTGATGGGTCGGTTGATGGGTCGGTTGATGGGTCGGTTGATGGGTCGGTTGCTTTAAACCATTCAGCCCCACGGCCGCATATCCCAAACTGTGGCAGGAGATGGACCGACCGTGACAATTCAAGGGTAGTGCCAGATTAGCTTGGCGCCATCAGGCGCCAAGCTAATCTGGCGCTACCCTTGAATTATCTTGGTCGATCCATCTCTTGCTGTAGCGCATCGGGACTACATCGGTTAATTCATTGCCTGTGGTCAGTGGGACATTCTGATAATTCAAGCTAAATGTAATACGTCCTTTACTTTTTGTGAGCATTATATGTCACACCAATTTTGTGAAACTGTAGACCAGTGGGATTGCTAATCACTGATATACCCGTGATTATACCGATTCTGAGGACTTTTAGTAATTCAAGCTGACAAGTTTGTATACCTTACTATTATGTAACGAGTATAATTATGTCACTTTGGCCGAAGTTGGGTTGACGCCGAGGTTGGGACCCAACACTACTTTTGGTCTCAGGTAATTATAAATTGTGCTCCTAATTCACGCGATTGTCGGCCACAGTGCGATGGCTTCAGACGCGCAATTCGTGAACGCTGGCAGCCGAGGGGTTAACGCATAATCCTTTCGACTCGTGGAAATGTAAAGAGTGCAAGGTTTCTGCATTTGTGTGCCGGTCTGTGATTTTCGACCTTACGGCTCGTAGCCGTAAGGCCCGAAATCGCAAACCAGCACGCGTTTCTCATCAATTCCTTTCGTACCAGAGGTGACCGTTACCACGCCAGAGGGAGGACAGCATGACAAGACTAAAACCCACAAAAACTTCGTTGGTGGGTCGGTTGGTGGGTCGGCTGGTGGGTCGGTTGGTGGGTCGGCTGGTGGGTCGGTTGGTGGATCGTTGCTTTAACCCATTCAGCCCCACAGCCGCATATCCGAAACTGTGGAGGCGTCGCCTAACGACAATGTACCAGTTGCAAGAGACCGACCGTGATAATTCAAAGGTTGTGTCAGGATTATCTAGGCGCCAAGCTAATCTGGCGCTACCCTTGAATTATCATGGTCGATCCGTCTCTTGCTGTAGCGCATCGGGGCTACATGGGTTAATTCATTGCCTGTGGTCATTAAGTCTGTCCGTCCATCCGTTTGGACGTTCTGTCCGTTTCTCGCTTGCTTTGTTTGTCGGCTTGTTTGCTTGTTTGTTTGCTTGCTTGCTTGCTTGCTCGCTCGCTTGCTTTTATTTTTAGAAAATATGCTTACCTGAAATTAGAATCAACGACAGCGTCACCCACAGCATCCCACATCTCCTCCACAAACAAGGACCAGCGCCACCACCACACAGGTATCCACAGCTTGACGTCATCTTGCTTCTGGGACTGTTCCGTTGGTTCCACAGTAACACGCGTTCAGTTCTCTGACGTCAGGCACTCTCTTCATTAATACATCAAGCCTTGTGGCCCCTAAGCAGAAGGTCAGCCGACCATGATAGTTTAAGGGCAGTGCCAGGTTATCTTGACCCCTCCACTCCTTGAAGTCCAAGCGAAGCAGAACCGAAGCTACAAGAAAAAAAATGGTCACGGTCATTTACCACGGAATTTACATCGGAGGCCTTTTCCTCCAAGATTTAGCTACACAGCAGATTCAACGGAAAATCAGCCTATTCAGAGATCACAGTAATTCTCTCGCTGTGGTCACTGCTAGCACACTGGTTGTCTCCCTCGATTCGCTGCCAGAGGCAGCGAATCGAGGAAGACAACCAGTGTGGGTTTGCGGCACTGATTCGATTCTGACAAAGCATTATACCTATCCAGGTGTCTATGGGACAAGTTCCATTGACAGCAGGTAAGCCGATCGGGGCGTTCAAGCGTGGCGGATCTTTTCATGTACTTTGATCCTAACACCGTGTGATATGTCCTGTTACCGACGACGACCTGAGCAAACCACGGTTACTCCAGCCTTCAAGCAAGCGGACAGCTCGAAGTCACTTAGTCCAGCCCCTTGTCTAAACTGTTTGCCCAGTCCGAAATTATACATAAAGCCTTCGGGAAATTAGCAGTACAGGCCCTTATAAATAGTTTGTTTGACCAGGTTCAGATGACAATTTTAAAACCCTATTACAGCCGACAAACTACAACAAGCGACGGATAGAGCATGACAGTTCAAGGGAGGTGTCATGATGGCTTTGACGCCTGGATCGATCATGACAGTTCAAGGGTGGTGCCAGAATAGCTTGGCGCCTGTAGGCGCCAAGCTATTCTGGCACCACCCTTGAACTATCATGATCAACGTATCATATTCTGAACTTGCATAAAATTTTCAGCAGGCAACTCCTAAAATTGTTAAATTTTGAACTATTAAAAATCTCAATGTGTTAAATTCAACAATCTGTATATAGTGTATATGCTTTAACCTCGTGATTGCTACTGACGATACCGATCGGCAGGACTGAAAGACGCGTATTCACGTATTCACGCGTCAGTAGCAATCAAGGGGTTAGGCTTAAAGTATAGCTTCCAATGACGCGCTAAGGATTCCTGCTTGAAGAGTTAACTGACTAATATAAATCGATCTTCACAAATTTCAACATTCATCAATTAATCGAATCAATGACTGAACTCACTGATTTCGCGCGGCTAAGTCCGCTGCGATCGAACAAATATACCGCCGTTGCTGTCGCCGCAGGTATTATGCCTAACAACAACAACCTGGTCCGCTGTAATAATCCGGAGGAGAATTCCACGTAATATTACACACGTCAAGAAAGAACCACTCATTGACAATGTCAATATAATAATACCTCGATCGGGTGTGCACTGTAGACTGTCAACACCTTTCCAAGCCAGTCACAGTTCGTGCACTGAACAAATATTCATGATAGCAAACACAACGCGCGCCGGCACACAAGCCCGCACACACCACACGACAGTTCCGAACACCGACGCGGGCTCTTTGACTTTGCCGGATAGCTTCTGCGACTCTGGCGTGCGCACGTGACAAAGCTGATGCCACTCCCACTCAGTCTGAGAGAATAAGTTTGAGTTCACTCGCTAAACCTTTTCATCTACGGCAGGCATAGAGTTTCAAGCACCCAGGTGGTCCATCTGCAAGAGGCATAGATTCTCATGAGCCCCTGCATTCGCAGGGGCTCACGAGAATCACGCCTCTTGCGGTAGCTGTCTGTTCCTTGCGAGTGACACACGTATGTCCGTTTAGTTCTTTAATTTCCACTCAGTCCACCACTGCTTCAAACCTTTGCAGCTACGACAGACATAGAGCCTCATGAGCCCAGTGATTACCTTGCAAGAGGCATGGATTCTCATGAGCCCCTGAGACTGCAAGGGCTCATGAGAATCTATGCCTCTTGCAGGACTTAGCGACGCGTACCTCATTCTCCTGAGAAATGCACTTACTTCAATCTCTGCTCTTCACACGGACGAAACCATCCCTTGTTTTGATGTCATCGATGTGACTGAGAAATAGCTTTTGTCTGGTCTCGATCACACGGGGGCACGCACGCTCTGACTGTAACCGCATCGAGAGGAGTCAAGTAGCGCGAAATGTCACAACAACCTTGCTTCAGCCACAGGAACACGAAACCGACACTATTAAGTCCCCTCGCAGAGGCTCTCAAACTGCAATAGAGTCGCGGTAGGTAGATTTCGTTGAAAGTTTCGCGGCTCTGTGCTTTGTAACAAAATCAAATCAGAAACGAACGCCGATACAGAATTTGTCTAACTTTATCAGCGACAGTGTGTATTCAGTCGCCGCAGAATTTGTGCATTAACACGTCACCGTAAGTATCTATAGATCTAAATAATATCAGGGTGACTGGTTTTTCTCAAACTGTATAAATTCGAGTACACATAGCAAGGGAAATCACTGAAATCACTGTATAAGTTCGATTCGTCGCCACACACAATGCAGGGGCTCGTGAGAATCTATGCCTCTTGCTGACACGAGACAGGCTCCATTTAATACTCATATGGCGGTACACGTCCGGGTTTAAATCTCGAAGTCTTCGAACTTACAGCGTATAATATATTAAGGCAGGCCCCAAGTCACATCATCATAATCATCGGGTCCTATGTCCGCGCACACACTCACACACACACGTTTACTAGTAGTGTATGTATGCCTTGCGGCGAGTGGCTATGTATCGGAACGTATGACACTATATCTCTTTCGCATCCAGCGGTAAGTGCGGGATACAATTGACCGTTTGACCGTGATAGCGCAACGTATATATATATATATATATATATATATATATATATATATATATATATATATATATATATATATATATATATATATATATATATATATATATATATATATATATATGTTTGACCGTGATATATATATATAGTGAACGTGTGTGTGAGTGTGTGCGCGGACATAGGACCCGATTATTGTGATGACTGTTACTTGGGGCCTGCCTTAATATATTATACGCTGTAAGTTCGAAGACTTCGAGATTTAAACCCAGACGTGTACCGCCATATGAGTATTAAATGGAGCCTGTCTCGTGTCAGCAAGAGGCATAGATTCTCACGAGCCCCTGCATTTGCAGGGGCTCATGAGAATCTATGCCTCTTGCTGATAGAGGGACCTGGACGATAAAGCGTGTAGTCTCATACATTTGTGGCAGTATATATATATATATATATATATATATATATATATATATATATATATATATTATATATATATATATATATATATATATATATATATATATATATATATATATATATATATATATATATATATATATATATATATATATATATATATATATACTCACAAGTACAGCCGACGTGAAATAAAACTACGGCTGTCAGGCATGGTGGTGAATGATGGGACATTGACACTCGGCCGGTGTTGTGAAATGACAAGAAATGACACACCCGCGAGGGTCACAGACCCTCATACCCCCCCCCCCCCCACCACCACCACCACCACCACCACCACCATCACCACCACCACCACCACCACCACCATTACCACCCCCCCAACCTCCCACTGACTCCCACCCCCACCCCCACCCCCAAGGCTGTTTGGCTCATGAAGGGGATCGATAACTCTTGCTCAGTACTACCCACTAATTTGATCTTGACCAACAGTGCCTACTGTTTATCCTTCTGCAGAGGGCGTCCTCAGTACGCAAAAGACTATCGGGCCAAAGTCGGCCGCAGTGGCCAAGCGCACTGTCATGCGCTTGGCCACTGCGGCCGACTTAGGCCCGATAGTCTTTTGCGTAGTGGGTCACTACATTCATACTCGTACTTTCAATCCACAATGATACGTCTATTTGAAAGGCCCGGCTGCACGGTGTGTGATGCATGTGCACGTCACACAACTATGTCCGTCAATCATCGCCCAGTGAGCGCAAGGTCCTCGGGTTGACGTCGGCTGCAGTTGGCCTGCACACAGTCGTTCGTAGACCGACATCGGCCCGATGTCATTTTGCGTACTGGGCGGTTGAAAGCCACGCCCACAAAGAGTTATCCTATGGCGTGACATCTCCGGCATGGTCCGATCGATCATAATCAGTATAGCTGTTGTCTTCACGACTCAAGTGTGGCAAAAGGTGTGTGTGTGTGTGTGTGTGTGTGTGTGTGTGTGTGTGTGTGTGTGTGTGTGTGTGTGTGTGTGTGTGTGCGTGAGTGCGCTCGTGTGTGTGTGTGTGTGTGTGTGTGTGTGTGTGTGTGTGTGTGTGTGTGTGTGTGTGTGTGTGTGTGTGTGTGTGTTGTGTGTACGTGTGCGTGTTGGGAGAGAGATGGGGGTCGGTGATCAGGCACTGATGTTGTTGGGTTGTTTTTTCTTTTTGTTTTGTTTTTGTTGTTTTTTTGTTTTTTTTTTTTTTTTGTTTTTTTTTTTTTTTTTTTGGGGGGGGGGGGGCTGGGGGGAGAGTAATCTCCTATGCAGACCCATACTCGGATGGATTATGGATGTGCGCGCAGGTACTAAGCTAGAGTGAGGGAGGTCCGGGTCTCACCCTTCCTTTCCCCCACCTCCCCCCACCCCTCATAAGATCCGCCCTTGCACATCTTGTACTAAACGTAATAGGCAGCAAGATACGTGTGTGTTTAGTGGCGTAGGAACCCTTGGGAAGGGGATGGGGCCGGGGAGGTGTTGAGGGGGCAAGTATGGCGTTGCTATTCATCCTCTAACCCTTTAACCTTTATCATTCGGAATACACCAGGGTGTGAAACTATATTTACTTACTTACGCCTGTCACCCCTACCCGGCTATAGGCCGTCGACGAGAGACCTCCAGCAACTCCTGTCCTGTGCTTCTCCTTCGATTCTACTCCAGGTGGTTCCCAGTCTCTTGATGTCTGCTTGGAGGTCTCGACGCCAGGAGTTTCTCGGCCTACCTCTTTTCCTCTTTCCCTGGGGGTTCCATGACAATGCCTGCCTAGTGATACTGGAAGCTGGCTTCCTCAGGCTGTGACCGATCCATCCCCATCTTCTTCGCCCAATTTCATTCTCTGCTGTTATCTGCTCTGTTCTGTCCCAGAGTCTGACGTTGCTGATCTTCTCTGGCCAGTGGATTTTCAAAATTCTTCTAAGGCAACTGTTCATGAAGGTCTGTACTCTGTTGACTGTGGTTTTTGTCAATCTCTAAGTCTCTGCTCCATATAGGAGAACTGCTTTTACATTTGAGTTGAAAATCCGGACTTTGGTGTGTTGTGACAGCTCTCTGGAACTCCACACTTTTTTTAACTGGAGAAAGGCTGCTCTGGCTTTACCGATTCGTGCTCTGACATCTGCATCAGTGCCGCTTTTTTTGTCTATGATGCTCCCGCGATAGATGAAGGACTCCACCTCCTCCAACGGGGTGCCAGCAAGCAAGATTGGTTCTTCCCTGGTTGTGTTCAGCCTCATTGTCTTTGTTTTCTGTTTGTGAATGGTGAGGCCCACTTGGGACGAGATGTCAGCAAGCCTCGTGGTCTTGTCCTGCATTTGTTGATGAGTGTGGGACAGTAATGCCAAGTCGTCTGCAAAATCGAGGTCGTCAAGCTGTGTCCACAGTGTCCACTGTATTCCACTTCGTCTGTGCTCTGTGGTCATCTTCATGACCCAGTCTGTGGCCAGTAGGAAGAGGAACGGAGACAGCAGACACCCCTGCCTGACACCAGTTCTGACCTGGAGCTCCCTGGTGAACTGCCCTTCGTGGATCACGCGACATGTCATGCCATCATAGCTGCTCTTGATCAGGCGGACGAGCTTTGTGGGTACACCGTAGTGTCGTAGGAGTTTCCACAGAGTCTCTCGGTCCACGCTGTCAAATGCTTTTCATAATCCACAAAGTTGACGTACAGCGGGGAGCTCCACTCCAGAGACTGTTCCACGATGATGCGGAGAGTGGCGATCTGGTCTGTACATGATCGGTTCTTCCTGAATCCTGCTTGCTGGTCTCTCAGCTGGGGGTCAACGGAGCTCTTCATTCTCTCCAGGATGATCCTGTTGAAGACCTTTCCTGGTACTGACAGCAAGGTGATTCCTCTGTAGTTGGAACACTTGCTGAGGTCGCCTTTCTTGGGAAGCTTGATTAGGTACCCCTCCTTCCAGTCAGCCGGCATCACCTCCTCTTCCCAGATCTTTCCAAACAGTGGGTACAGCATCTCCACTGTTGTCTCTAGGTCTGCTTTCAGAGACTCCGCTGGGATGCCATCTGGCCCTGCTGCTTTGCCATTCTTCAAAAATGCCACTGCTCTTCTGATCTCTTCCCGGCTGGGTCTGTCACAGCTGATGGGTAGGTCGGTCTCTGCCGGCTGGATGTCGGGGGGGTCGGGTGGGCTAGGTCTGTTGTGAAACTATATAAGTTTGACTAAAATAGTTCAAGGGTAGTGCCAGAATAGCTTGGCGCCTCTAGGCGCCAAGCTATTCTGGCACCACCCTTGAACTAAAGCCATTGGTCTATATCATTATTCGCGAGTACTATAATGTAGCTTGCGTATGGCAGTGTACAAAATTGAAGCTTTTAGCCTCAGTATGATATGGGTTAACTGTCGGTAGCGGTTTTGGTCGAGGTGATTTCTGCAGGAATCATCTCGACCAAAATACCGGCACCCAATAGGTAAACACAATATGGCCAGGGTATCTTTCCGCCATGCCTTCTTTTTCTCTTGTGCCATATCATTTTTGGGCCCTCCTTTGGGTTGTATAAGAATACTATTATTGGGTCATACTTCGTCCAGGTCAACCGCAAAATTGCTCAGTACAGATCTTGTTACAAGAAAAAATTGCAAGGTATCATTGTTCTCCCACGAAAAACAGGATGATGAATTAGTGATACTTAACCCATATCATACTGAGGCTAAAAGCTTTAAATTTGTACGCTGCCATAATATGCAAGCTATATTATAGTACTTACAGATAAGGATATAGACCACTGGCTTTAGTTCAAGGGTGGTTCCAGAATAGCTTGGCGCCTAGGTAACGCCAAGTCATTGTGGCACTACCCTTGAACTATATAAGTCAAACTTATTTCACACACTGGTGTATTCCGAATGATAAGGGTTAAAATGTAATTATGCACTTCAAGTGCACTGGGCATAATGTCCAGTCTCTGTAAAGACATGCTATTCTTAATGACAATGCAAGTATTAAAATACCCCTACCCACCCCCCCACCCACCCACCCACCCCCACCCCCACCCCCACTTCTTCCAGTATATTTAGCGAGAGACAGAGAGAGGGGCCCTTTATTTCGGTTAGGACTCTTTATCTCATTTGACCTGAATGAACGGTGGGTTTTACAAAGCTGAAAATGCTGCTTATAGCTAATGCTCTTTGTTTGGGGGCAAGTAGTTATTTCAAACTATCTCTAGGTCAGACAGTATCTGTCTACAAAGCGATAGCGTATTTATCTGTTTGCCTTCCTCTAGACCTGACCATTCATTATAGTGTTCTTAATTTAGAACCGCTTCACTGCCACTGGAGGCAGATTCAATTGTGTTTTTGAAATCATTGTAAATTCAACGTAGAGGATCTTCAGCCGTCAAAGAAGAGGATCTTCAGCCGTCAAAGAAGAGGATCTTCAGCCATCAAAGAAGAGGATCTTCAGCCGCCAAAGAAGCGTGGCGGATGCAAAGTAGTTTCAGCAAGAAGCATAGATCTTCATGAGCCCCAGCAACTGCAGGGACTCATGAGGATCTATGCTGCTTCTCGTCAGTAAGAATAACCCCTACCATCCTTACCCCACCCCCCACCACCCAACCCCACCCCTATCCCCACACACTCACACACACACACATACACACACACACACACACACACACACACACACACACACACACACACAGATCTCCCGCCCCCCCACCCCCATCCCCCCCCCACCCCCATCCCCCCCCCACCCCCATCCCCCCCATCCCCCACCCCCACCCCCCACCCCACACACACACACACCTCCCGCCTCCTACCCCGCGACACCCACACCCACCCAACACCCCACCCCCTGGCATTTCGTTGCACGATACGTTTACGACGGCATATCTTCTTTTTGAGCGACCACCCGCATGAGAAATCACCTGTCGTTAAAGACCATCATTTCAGATGAAGTCACCTAAATGATGGTCTTTAACCCTTTTAGCCCCGGGACCCTGCAGCAAGAGATGGATTGATCGTGATAATTCAAGGGTGGTGCCAGATGAGCTTGGCGCCTTCAAGGCGCCAAGCTCATCTGGCACTACCCTTGAATTATCATGATCAATCCATCTCCTACAGCTAGTACGTAGTCGTTAGGCAACACCCCCAAAATTTGAGAAATGGGACCTTGGGGCTAAAAGGGTTAATGACAGGTGACACCTTTTGCCTTTCAAGACTTCTCTTGAGTGAATACCTGTCCCGCAATACATATTTTTCTTGTGAACAGGTTTTTGCTCAAAACAGGTTTTACTATACACAAACCAAGAGGAATCACTCAGCGCTGGACAGACAAACAGTTAGATCCCCTGCCCCCGCCTATCAGGCACCCAATCGCCAGCCCAACAGAGAAATACGCAGGTATAGAACAAGACGATCATTTGCATCCTCTGTACAACTCTGCCAGCGCTAGCCTCACCTATCTGGTTTGTGAGGTTTTTACTATAAACACCTTTGCGATCATAGGCGAAGAATTCCATGTTAGTGTAACTGAATGGCAATGCTGACCAAGTCTGATCTAAAGTCACGGTTCTGTTGGTGTCAGCTTACAGATTAACGTACGCGCGCGCATTCAGTAAGCGGATCAAGACCGAACACATTATGCCATAGCTGGCCGAAGGCGCCGTTGGCCACAATACAAGAGAGGTCATGTTAGCATAGTCTTTTAACTCATTCAGCGCGACGGCCGTATTTCCCAAATTTTGGAGGCGTCATCTAATGACTATGCACCAGTTGCAGGAGATGGATCGACCATGATAATTCAAGGGCAGTGCCAGATTAGCTTGGCGCCGACAGGCGCCAAGCTAATCTGGCACTACCCTTGAATTATCATGGTCGACCCATCTCCTGCTGTGAGGCGTCGGGGCTGAATGGGTTAATCCTACTACAAGGGTACTATGGACCACGCAAGCTGAGAAATAGCCAGCAAAGGAAGAGACAAGCTGTAGAAGGACTAAGCACAAAACGTACACAGGCTGGGTTAAATAATATCAAGAGTGATCATGGTCTAAGCGGAAATCCTCCGGCAAAGCTTATGCTGATCATGCATGCATTATGTAGTACTGCGGAAGGTACGGCTTGACCATAACCCATTGAACATCAAGGCAAATGTTGGAGGTGTCATCTAACAACTACGTACCAGTTGCAGGAGATGGATCGACCATGATAATTCAAGGGTAGTGCCAGATTAGCTTGGCGCCTGATGGTCGACTCATCTCCTGCTGCAGTGCGTCAGGGCTAAATTGGTTAATTACATGGAATAATAATAATAATAATAATAATAATAATAATAATAATAATAATAATAATAATAATAATAATGCTGGTTATTATATAGGCGTTTTTCCCCAATTCTGCGAATCGGCTCAAAGCGCCGCGAACTGCACCCAACACGCACGCTCACATGACACACGCGCATTCACTCTGAAGACAAACACAGTACAAGACAAACACAGGACATTCACGTGGTGCGAAGGGTCAGCTCAGCTACTGAGGTTTCGAAAATTTTTATCGCTTGTAATTGAAATTTATAAAGTGGCCTGAAACCGGTACCAAAGTGCCAAGCTAATCTGACACTACCCTTGAATTATCATGGTCGATTCTTCTTCTGCTGTAGTGCGTCGGGGCTGACTGGTTCATTACATGGAATGCCAAGCTAATCTGGCACTACCCTTGAATTATCATGGTCGATCCATCTCCTGCGGTGGTGCGTCGGGGCTGAATGGTTCATTACATGGAACGCACACGTTCTCATGCCTGTTTAACTCATTCGAGACTACGTGCCTTATCCGGCATACTCGGCATTACACTGATGAAGCTATTGACAGTACAAGCGTTAAAATGCTCGAAACTCATTTCAGTCATAAATCTTTTGAATGTTTCTGCGTCCGATAAAGAGTATTCACATTCTAATCCCAGTATTGCACAGTCTCATGTGAACCTATACGTGATACTTGGACAGAAGCCTATCAAACTAAATAGATGATTGACTTATGACTAGCAGTATTGCGGTCTTGCACACTACACAAGAAGATATGGGTCAATCATGATAGTTCAAAGGTGGTGCCAGAATAGCTTGGCGCCTGAAGGCGCCAAGCTATTCTGGAACCACCCTTGAACTATCACGCTCCATCTGTCTTCTGAACTGCAATGTAGCCTTCAGAGGACATTACAAGTGTCAGATATTGGAATTTGGACCTTTAGTGTCAAGTTGTATGTTTTCTGGCGCCTAAACAAAGTAACACGTTTTCACATAATAAGTATGGTAACTTCAGTTCATAAATCTTTTATTGCGTTTGTTTGAGGCAAATATACTCTCTCTCTCTCTCTCTCTCTCTCTCTCTCTCTCTCTCTCTCTCTCTCTCTCTCTCTCTCTCTCTCTCTCTCTCTCTCTCTCTCTCTCTCTCTCTCTCTCTCTCTCTCTCTCACACACACACACACACACCGTGGCACACACACACACACACACACACACACACACACACACACACACATCAATACCAGGTTGTAACAAGATAACCAAATGGTGCAGTTTGCAATTTGAAAGCTTCTCGGGTTTTTTATGGATTAAACACGATTTGAAATTGATCGTTATTAAAACGCTATCAGCATCATGCCTTTACTGCCCTACAAGCTGTGGCTTAGCCGATGATGGGATCGCGATGTGTGTGTCATCGTAAAGTGTCGCATGATAACCGTGCGAATGCAGCAATGCGGTACGGTCCGTACTTGTACTTTTTCCAGCATTATTGTACGACTTACACTAAGTGAACGTTTATAAAAGAGATTTTGCTAACTGTTAACCTTGTAATGGTGGAGCTGGTCGCTTTAGCTCATTCACTGCTGAGAAAATGTGATGAGGATATAACTGCAAGAGACATAGATCCTCATGAGCCCCCGCGACTGCGGGGGCTCATGAGGATCTATGCCTCTTGCTGACAAGTGAACGTTTATAAAAGAGATATTGCTAACTGTTAACCTTTTAACGGTGGACCTGGTCGCTTTAGCTCATTCACTGCTGAGAGAATGTGATGAGGATATAACTGCAAGAGACATGGATCCTCAGTCATGAGCCCCCGCGACTGCGGGGGCTCATGAGGATCTATGCCTCTTGCTGACACCAGTTCGTACCTATGTCCCTTGGACGAAAGTGGGTCTTGGTCGCGGAATGAACCAAGATTTTGAGAAACACAACATATGCGTCTAGTTGCAGAGTTAGGGTTATGGCCTGCGATTGATCAGCTTAGCACTGACGTGGAGATGATTTCGCCGTCAGATAACTAAACTTGAAGGCAGTGTTTGATTAGCTTGGCCGGAGCCAGGATAATTAGGCACTACCCTATAGTGCTAGGTCCCTGTATCTTAATAACCTAATCAGCCATTAGTCCTTCACACTTCAGCGGCATCTCCTCAGTCAGTGTAGTTGGCGCTGCTGAAGGGCACATCCACTACATCCATTCACGCGCACCAGTCCGGTATCGTAAAGCGGAATCTGTAACTCCACTCGTCCCTCCACAAAAGACCCCACCATCAGTATGTTTGCCTGTCTGGCGCGATCACCTCGTCAAGTGGTCGGTCAGGTGAAGCAGGTCTAACGCCACCGACCGTGTACGTACTGTGAATGCAACGTGGTGGAACAAACACGAAACTTCTCGGCGGCTTGACTCGATTCGAGACGCGCCCCATCCGGCTCCGCGGCATTCGGCAGCTGCGTATTCAGATGCCGCACTTCTTAACTTCTTTCTGCCCGCGAGACACCACATCAAGATATGGTTTGATCATGCGGGTAGTTCAAGGGTGGTGGAAGATCTGTAATAATAATAATAATAATAATAATAATAATAATAATAATAATAATAATAATGAATAATCATAATAATAATATCTGTAATAATAATGAATTGTAATGCAGTCCTCAGAAGATAACTAAAAAAATGTGGTTATTTTGTACCTCTGGCACAATGAGTTAAATGCGTTAATGACAGAGACACATGGAGCCCGGCCAACTAAACATGTGAAATATAAGACTTTATGAGAGGCTGCTATCCTATCCCGGCCCTTGGCGGTCGATAGCGGTTTTTGTCGTGATGATTCCTGCAGGAATCATCGCGACAAAACAAAATTTGCTGCCAGCAGCCAAAGGGTTAACAAGAGGCTCAAGTTTCGGGTTTAACTCTTACCCTTAGGGATACACCAGTGTGTGAAGTAAGTTTGACTAAAATAATTCAAGGGTAGTGCCAGAATAGCTTGGCGCCTCTAGGCGCCAAGCTATTCTGGCACCACCCTTGAACTAAAGCCATTGGTCTATATCCTTATCTGTAAGTACTGTAATGTAGCTTGCATATTATGGCAGTGTACAAATTTGAAGCTTTTAGCCTCAGTGTGATATGGGTTAACCTGGCTCTTGGCTGCTACTGCCGATACCGCTTGGCGTGAAAGACTCGTAGTTGTGTTACGTAGCCATAGTGACGTAGTTACGTAATTAGATAGTAGTGACGTAGTTACGAGTCTTTCCGCCGAGCGGTGTCATCAGCAACTGTCGCGCGTTAACGTATTTTACGACCGCGAAGGAGATGTATAATCCAGAAAAAAAGACATGGATCTGAAAATTTTTTGTTCCAAAGCACGAGACACTAAAACTCATAACTGTATTAAGAGACTTTGCCTGTGTTTACTCTGCCGATAGCTACAGGCACAGTCTACTTAGAAACCATCTCAAAGACTTAGCCCACTACGTTAGAAATAGCATTTCAAGCTCAAAATTGTAATGGCCTTTGCCACAGTTAAATTACATATCCAGCTATTTCTTTCAGACTCTTTTGATTTATACATGTAAACGTTCTTGCCCAGAACGAATGCAGCATGCTCCTTTAACTCATAAACTCCAAGAACTAAGTGGCTTCCATTCTATCGAATCGAAGTTATTTAATTTTGGGCGTTTCAGAGGTTGTTGTTTTTTTTCTTCCAAAGTGGACGACAGTAACAGTCAGTGTTTCAGCAGAGTTGTCAAAAAGTGAGACAAGTCCAACACTTAGAAAGAGACCAACAGAAACTGCGAGTATCTGACCCAGACAGGAAAGGTCAAGAGTCGCGTGGCGGCACGTGCTTGACAAATATTGGCCCCATTAAGCTACTCAAGATGGGACTGACAACATTAGGTTACTTAAGTAACTGTTAAGTTGTGTCAACATAGGCCCTGTAAGAATCAGGACTGTGAAAAAGATGGGGACGAGAGATGGTGAGAAAGCAACTCATCTCACCAACTCATCTACAAGCGGTATAGATCTTCATGAGCACCCGCATAAGCGGGGTCACGTGAAGAAATATGCTGCTTGCTGAATCAATTTTGATGAATGTGTTTTTCAACCGAAGGAGGCCGTTCAGTTTGGCGACGTAGATAAACATAATGTTCTATGTAAAGAGAAATCTAGCTACGAAATGAAGCCGTTTGTTAGTACAGGCTCCGGGCGATAAATGCGTATCGTGGCCTACCTGCCTGAAAGAAAAATGTCTCATTAATTTCTGTCAGTTCCACACACACGAAGAAGGCACAAGGCGTTTCAGCCTTAGCAATACTACTGAGGAGGCCGAGACTGACGTGGGGTATTAAGTGTGGAGTGTTTGGCGACACGAAGCGGTGGCTGTGATTGCGTGAAAGAAAACCACGGCGATCGCTATCGGTTAGCGGTAAATCTCAGTATTCAAAGGATAAAGTAAAAGTGACTCGGTAGGGAAATAAATCGGATTGGAACGGGGAAGCGGGAGGTGTGTGTGGATAGGTGGGGGTGGGGGGGGGGGGCGGGGGGGCGGAGGAAAGCGGGTTGAGGTGAAGGGGAGAAGGAGCTTGAAGATGTTGAGGGGGGGGGGGGGATAGGGTAGATGGAACATGGAAGGTAAGGGGGGGGGAGAGAGAGAGAGAGAGCGAGAGAGAGAGAGAGAGAGAGAGAGAGAGAGAGAGAGAGAGAGAAGTACCAGACCCGTTACTTACTTTTCCACTTTAATACAAATAAATTCCCAACAAAGAAACACGCTTAGAAAGGACAAGTACAACACAACTTGATTAAATGTTCGTATAAATCCATTCAGTGCCAGATGACGCAGATTGTGTCGCTGCAGCCTCCGTTGATTTAACACCAAAAAGCCCTAGGTGTCCCAGAAACATGGATTCAAAGTGGCGTCAACAAGAGGCATAGGGGGCTCATGAGGATCTATACCTATTGCAGTTGGGGGGTGCTCAGATTTTCTGCGCGCTGAACGGGTTAACTCATTCTACCCCAACACCGAAATCCACAAATGTTGCCGTTGTCCTCTGAAGACTGCATTGCAGTGCAGGACACAGATCGACCATGATAGTTCAAGGGTGATGCCAGAATAGCTTGGCGCCCATAGGCGCCAAGCTATTCTGGCATCACCCTTGAACTATCATGGTCGATCCTTATCTTGCTGTGGTGTGTCTGGGGTAGAATGAGTTATACCCCTTTTTAAAAAGAGACAACAGACAGAAATGGACTACAAGTAATTCTTTTTTCAGTGAGGCAAGAAGTTACCATTCAAACTTTTACTGCAGCCAATAGTTTGCTTGTTGTCATGCGTAATACATACGCTGAGCACGGTCGCGTCGCTTCTAGCCGCTAGCAGCCAAGCGAACAACACAAGCAACAAATGCAAGAGGTATAGATCCTCATGAGCCCCCGCGTCTGCGAATCTATGTCTCTTGCTGTCCCTACGCCGACCGCTGGTCATCAAGCGGTGAGTCTGTGATTGTCTCAACACATCACTTCTACACGCTAGCAGCGAAAGGGTTACCGATCGCTGCTGCCGGTGTACAGGCGTAGGATGATCGTCTATAACACGGGTAGTAGGAGCACTCCGGCATATTTTCTACTACCCGTATTATAGACACGCTCCATTTCCGAGCGATCATCCGATGCCTGTGTTAAACGTTCACCGCTGGCGTGAAAACAAGCGTGGCTGATTGTTACGTCAACTCCATCAGGTGTGCTTCACTGTGCTCGGCCTCCTGTGAGAGAATCGATCCTGCTACCACACAGAAGAGGGCTGATTTGTGACCAGTGCTTCAATCTTATACCGACCGAGGACAGTCCCGGTGTCAGTGTACAGCGGGTGACGGATCGACCTGATGGTTTACGGGCAGTGCTAAATTAGCTCGGTGCATATGAAGACAACAGATTAGTCATGCACTCCTTTCGAACTGTCATGTTCGATCTCTGTCACTGTACGTACCTTTTTTTTTGTTGTTGTTGTTGTTGAAATCTTTGTTCATTCAACGACCAAAGCCAACACCGTTAAGAGACATGGATACAAATTGGTCTCAGCAAGAGGCATAGATCCTCATGAGCCCCCGCATTCGCAGGGGCTCATGAGGATCAATGTCTCTTGCAGTTAGATCGTGTTCACTTTTTCTCGGCAGTGAAGGGGTTAATAGAGATTAAAGTAATGCCTGACCTCCTCGCTTTAGTGAGCATTTTATTGGTCGGACTGAACACGAGTGATCTATTTTTTTACTTAACGGTAGGTCAGGCATAATTAAATTTATTTACACAACCACTTTTTGAAAGGCGTATAAAATAAATTAAATCGTGACAGATTCTTTTCTCTTCAAAGTGGTGCGGTGCCACTCTTGGGTCGCTGTCACTTTAACCCGCCTCTGTAGCTGAGTGTTATATGGCATTTCAGCGAAAGGTCAAAACTGGAAAAAGCTTGCGAGTTGTATAAACACCTTTTTCGCAGAATGATGCTACTAATACTATTTTAAAGTGTGGTGTTTAATAGGCATCCTTAATATTTTCATGATCATACCGATAGACTATCTGAAACTGTTGTGGGTGATAAAAGAGGCATGCCATTCTGAGAACTGTCGATATAGTGTCCCAGCACAAAAGCGTCCCACTGCAGTGAGTGAGAAAAAAAAATTCTCAGCAGACCAAAACACATTTAAACAACTGTGGGCAGTCCCTGTTGACCGCTGGATTGGTCAGCCTA
The DNA here is from genome assembly GCA_036245525.1 of Semisulcospira habei. Lineage (NCBI taxonomy): Eukaryota > Metazoa > Mollusca > Gastropoda > Semisulcospiridae > Semisulcospira > Semisulcospira habei. The sequence goes on along the minus strand of BTPG01000003.1, from coordinate 175,222,479 downwards.
GATCTGTCGACTACTAGACCAAACTTGCCTGCATGGTTCGGTGCTCTAGGTGTAATGACAGTTGTGAAAGCGTTTAGCGGCCGATTAGCGGTCTTGTAAAGCGGGGCGGGGAGCGCCACGCATTCTTTGTATCAGCATCGATCCGCGGGTCCTCCCAGCCCTAGCTTTCCATACCGCCGGATCTGCCCTGCCTTCAGACTAGACCGAACGCAATGTGTTAATGATGCCGGAGCCTTGCCTTATGAAGGCAAAAAACAGTAAGTCCGTTTCTTGTGAAAATCTCCAATAGGGAGACACAAGACTTAGACAATAAGTCCATTTTTGTGAACAGCAAGATTTTCACATGATAGTACCACAAATCGCGCGCCGGGAGATTTGTTATTGTAGTACAATGAAAATTTCACTTTTCACAAGAATGGACATACTGCCTATGTCTTTTGCTTCCCTAGTAGAGATATGTCCACTTGTTTTACAATGAAAAGTTTTGCTTTAAACAAAAAGGGACTGATAGTTCAAGTGGCGATTTCGGTGTCATACACGCGACAAAGTGAAAAAGGGGTCTAACTATTCAAGTTGACTAAGAGTTGGCCCTCAGAATCAATGGATCAATGAATCAATGAATCTTTATTTTACACAAAGAGAGAGAAAGAGAGAGAGAGATCCAAGAGAGAGAGAGAGAGAGAGAGAGAGAGGAGAGAGAGAGAGAGAGAGAGAGATGATGATGATGATGATGATGATGATGATGATGATGATGATGACTATGAATCTTTATTTATCAACGGTAAAAGTTTTGAAAGAAAATTTCGTCAATTTAGCAACTTACGTTGCTTTTCGCTACGAAAAATGAAAATAAACAAAGGAGAAAAAAGCATGCAAACATACCAGACATTAGCACTACATGGCTTACATCTATACATCTTGAAATTTAACTAATCATAAGCATGAAAACCATAAGCATGAAAACCATGAGTGAGAGAGAGAGAGAGAGAGAGAGAGAGAGAGAGAGAGAGAGAGAGAGAGAGAGAGAGAGAGAGAGAGAGAGAGAGAGAGAGCGAGAGAGAGAGAGAGAGAGAGAGAGAGAGAGAGAGAGAGAGAGAGAGAGAGTTTTGGTGTAGTAGATCAGTAGAGATTCACTCTTAATAATTTATGTCCCTTGTCCACAAGACTGACGCTGACGGCAGTGATTCAAATGATGCGCCGGCCGGGACTGCCCGCGTTTCAGTATCACCGAGTGTGGAGTCCGCCGGCCGACGATTGAACCCTTTTCATCCTTTTCATGCTTGAAAGAAATCTGAATGATAGTTCAAGGATGGTGCCAGAACAGCTTGGCGCCTGAGGCGCCAGCTATTTTGGCATCACCCTTGAACTAAAACAGTTAATCCATCTCCTAATCTGTAATGTAGGCATCATAGGACAATAAGCAAATTTTACAAAATCAGCCTCAGGATGTAATGGGTTAACGGAATGTGTTGGTCTTTTGCTTATGACTGAAAGAAAGTGATAACCACCGAAATGTAAACTGGCTACATTCTGTCGTTTTACCCCCAACTGACCCCATCCTCAGTCCCCACCCCCACCCCCCCCCCCCCCCACACACACACACGGCACACACCCACCGGGAACCCACACACCCACTCCCCCCACCCTCACACACACACACATACGCGCACCCTACCCTAATTCTCACGTAATCAAATTTAAAACTATAGCCCACATTCATAGACGACATCAAACAATAAAATTTAGAGACTGGCAGTATCTTGTCTTGTGTCGTCTGGACCGGCCTGACTCAAATCTGATCTTCAAGTCACATTCCACAAGCAAGAGGCATAGATTCTCATGAGCTCCTGAAACTGCAGGGCTTATGAGAATCCATGCAACTTGCTTGCAAAAATCAAGCCATTTTACCATCTCAGATTGAGAGATTCGTTCTGGTTTGTGCGTCAGACTGGGACTGCATTCATCACTCGTCTTCATTGAGCGCGATAATAGCGCTTTGAAACGCTTGCCGCCGCCGCACAGTTCTCTCCCGCCACCAGGCTCACTGAGACCAGTGATTAACGTTTGGAATTGCCACGCTGATTTCCCAGCATTCATCTCCCACCGATTCTCTCGTCTGAGTCTTGCAGACGGGGCGCCAAGAGTCACAGCGGAAGTGGCCGCGGGTTTGGAAGGAAGCTTTTTTTACTGGGACGCACTGGCGTTCAGTTTGGTCATAGACCAATTATACATGAATTGGTCTATGGTTTGGTGCACGTCTTTGTTAAATAGTCCTGGGGTCAGCTGCATGAGTGAGGTTAGTCCTGCGTCAGCCACTAAGCACCTTCAGCTTAGTGGCTGGCGCAGGACTAAGCTCACTCATGGCAACTGGCCGGCCATGCCTCCAAAGTGTAGGGACGTTCAGTGGCGGTCTTTCCCCCCCTGCCTATCCTGCTTAGAACGTTACAGTCTACTCCACTGACTTATAGTAAATGTAGTATCCATGGTCTACTCTTTATGCTTCCGTCTCAACTGGAACAATCCGGTTGTCTTTTTAAGGTTATATAAGAGTACATTAGTTGAGTGATCTTGAGTGTTTTGACTTCAAAGGCACTTTTTTTTTTTTTGTCTTTCGTCTGTGACTCAGTGTTGAGAAAGCCGCGTTGGCAATCAAATCCCTACTTCATTTAAACCCACAACCACCACCCTCCACCCACCCCCACCCCACCTACACCCATGGGTCACCCACCCTCTTTATTTTATTTTGAAATTTTACCGATGCACTTGTTTACATGATATACAGCATTTTACCCTTGCCAATATTTGTGTTTTCCGATTGAGGGGTTGGAGGGTTTTTGTCGGCACGAAGGGCCGAATAAGGATGATTTTATGTATTATTATTCTGTATCAGAACTCGAAGCTGAACTAAAGAAACACAGCTAGCTGAGGACTGTTTGTGAGGTTAACGCATTCTGCCCAAGGACCGAAATCCGCAAATTTTGAAGTTGCCCCCTGAAGACTACTCATGTACTGACACTTCTGGGAAAAGATCGAGCGTGATAGTTCAAGGGTTGTGCCAGAATAGCTTGGCGCCTATGGGCGCCAAGCTATTCTCACACAACCCTTGAACTATCACGTTCGATCCATGTCTTGCCGTGGCGTGTCGAAGTTGAATGAGTTAAAATGTTTGGCCCATGTCTATAGCCACATGATGAGCTGGATTGATGTGCGCTATTCAGCCAACTTTGTGTACTCTAGCTGTCTCTTTCACATTATAAGTATCAGCCGCGCGGCATATGGATCGACAGTGACGGGCCAAGGGCAGTGTCTGATTAACTTGACGCCTGTACAGGTACCAAGCTAATCAGGCTCTAACCTTGAACTATCACATTAGATCATAGTGAATCTTGTAACGTTGGTTTAACAGACCACTCGTAACTGCCAGTCACTGAAAGGAATTCTTGCAGTCCTATACTAAAACTCCGTCATTCTCCTCCGCCGGTTCGAAAAACACAAACTCAAATAAACCTCCATTTCTGGTAAAAGGTGGATAGATACACTCTCGACCTTACAGTCCTCTAGATCTCAGCTTCTACGCATCGTGAAAGGCGGTTTCGCTGCTCGAGTGAAGAGCTTAAAAAAAAACAAAAATCTATATTTTCCCTGCCTCTCCGGCGTTAGACTCTACAGACCTCCATTAACTCTTTTGCACTTTATTTTGTCAAAGTCAGCGGCTGAATGGGAACCCTATTTTCTACGGTGAAGATGACTTGAGAGTGACACTTGTACCGAACGCCTGCATTATTTTCAGCAATTCTCGTAACTGGATGTTCTCGTCTGTGTGTGGACTTGGTAAATATTGTGTGAGAGTGGTTTTTTTAAAGGGACAAAACCCTTTACTGGCGCATCCCCCACCACACAACTGTTTACTGTGATCCCTGATACAACAGAGCCTGTTTCAAGCGACCGCCATTGTGAGAGATCAACCCGGTCAGTGCCGAGAAAATTTGAACGCAACCCAGCTGCAAGAGGTATAGATCCTCATGAGCCCCCGCAGTTGCAGGGGTTCATGAGGATCTATGCCTCTTGCTGACACCACTTTGAATCCATGATCTCGGCAAGGCAAGCTAGTTTGTGTGTGTGTGTGGGGGGGGGGGGGTCGTATTGGATCGACGAAGATTGCAGAAACAAAGTCTGCGTCAAGTGGCACTGAACGGGTTAAAGACTATCATTTAGGTGGTTGCATAGTCACCTAAATGATGGCCTTTAACCCTTTTAGCCCCAAGGTCCCATTTCTAAAATTTTGGAGGTGTTGCCTAATGACCATGTACCAATTGCAGGAGATTTGTTGACCATGATAATTCAAGGGTAGTGCCAGATTAGTTTGGCACTACCCTTGAATAATCATGGTCAACCCATCTCCTGCTGTAGGGACTCGGGGCTAAATGGGTTAATGACAGGGGACAATTTTTTGCCCTTCAAGACTTTTTTCAGACCACTTCATTCTTTCAACAAAGAAGGCGGTTAGCTCAAAACGGGTTCTACTGTATTGAGCTTTTGCGCCTTTTATGAGCTGCCCTAAAGCAATTTATTCCAACATTTTTGACAACAATTACAATTATTCTTTGGCTCGCCAAAACATATCAGTATTCTGTATCGTTTTCACGATCACGCTATGCCAATGCTCAGCAATCCTACACGAATAATTCCTCTGATAGCGACTCTTACAGGATTGGTATTGAAGTGATGCTGTCAGAGTACTGGTGATCTGGTTTGGGATTCCGGGACCTGTGGTCCCACGTCATAATTATATTGCACATGAAAGCGACCTGCTGCAAGCAGTAAATGGTTATTAAATGGCAGTATCTCCTTTCTAAACGTTTTTAGTATGTCTTTCAATAATGCTGGACAAAATGGCCAACTTAGATTATGAAGTTTGAACGTCGTAAAATAAGACTTGAGTTTCTGCTTTTCAAGTTCAGACGCAGGAGAGTTCCTTCCGTTACGCTCAAATGCAGGGGAAACCCCCGGGTACGTGCGCCTACTCACATGGGTTGTGAACAGAAGGATAGAGAAGTCTTGGCTGAGGCAAGACAACGTTGATAACCCGTTGTATCGGCGCATCTCGACTACATGGAGCAGACCGCTTTAATCTCTTCACCAAGGCCCAATACAGTTCTGGTTTCCTCTTGCCACGTATACATTATTTGGCATTTCGGCTTCTCACGTGCTCCCGGCTCAAACATCACGCGGAAATCCAGGAACCCAGACGCTTCAATGAAGCATTAGTGCCGCTCTGTGGTTTGGCCTAACTGGACTGTCGATGAACGTTCTGTACACAGCGAGCAATAGGTCCACGAGCCGACGTCAGCCGCAGTTGACCCGCGCACAAACGTGCGCGGGTCAACTGCGGCCGACATCGGCCCGATACCTTTTGCTTACTCGGTGCGGAAACGTTTTGTGCGCGGCTGTCTCTTTCCTTTCCAGATCTAAGTTTATGGCACGGTACGCACTACGTGCATGCCGCTGGTGACGGATCACAGTCGCCAAAGGCACCTTTTATTGGTTGTATTCATGTATGGTTCTTCACAACAACAGAGCATAGATCGGCCACAATAGGAATCCGGCTTTCCGTTAACGGAAAATTTTCTGTATTTGACGGACAATTTTTGACAGGGACGGAAAAAAATGAAAGACCGTCCGTCACCGGGACGGTTATATCTTGAAAGAAAAAAAACAACAAGAAAGGAATTATGGTTGACGTGTATGACCGATTTACATATGTGTGACCTTTGTGACAAAGGCAGCAGCAAAATCCATGTTTTCTGAAAATGTAAGCATTTTTTCACACATCTGTCACTGAACCCCCCCCCCCCCCCCCCCCCCCCCCCCCCGTGACCCTGACCTTTGTGATGAGTCGACTAAATTAGTATACATAGGAAGGTCTTATCATCAGCTATCTTTGTACCAAATTTGGTTGAAAAAATTGCAATAAATTGGAAATACCTACAATTTTATTTTAAAAAATCAGCATTTTACACACATTTGCCAGCCTCTTGTGACCCATGACCTTTCCAAGGGGTCATCCAAATTAGTATGCATAGACAGGTCTTACCATCAGGTATCTCTGTACCAAATTTGGGTTTTAAGTTGTGAATAGTATTTGAGAAAAAACATCTTTTGTCAAAATATGGCTGTTTTAGACTTATTTCCTGAGCTCTGGTGACCCTTGACCTTTCCTAGGGATCAACCAAATTAGTGTGCATAGAAAGGTATTCCCATCAGGTATCTCTGTAGCAAGTTTGGGTTTAAAGTTGTGAATAGTATTTAGAAAAAAACATCTTTTGTCAAAATATGGCTAATTCGGACCTATTTCCTGAACCCTTGTGGCCCTTGACCTTTCTGAGGGGTCATCCAAATTAATATGCATAGATAAGTCTTACCATCAGGTATCTCTGTACAAAGTTTGGGGTTGAAGTTGTGAATAGCATTTGTGAATAGTATTTGAGAAAAAAAAAGATCTTTTGTCAAAATGTCTATTTTTCACGTATTTCCTGAGCTCTTGTGACCCTTGACCTTTCCGAGGGATCAACCAAATTAGTAGGTATAAAAAGGTCTTACCATCAGGTATCTTTGTACCAAGTTTGGGTTTGAAGTTGTGAATAGTATTTGAGATAAAATAAATTATGTCAAAATATAGCTATTTTTTATCTAACTCCTGATCCCCTGTGACCTTGACCTTTGTGAGAGGTCACTGAAATTGGTATGTTTAGAAAGGTCTTACCACAAAGTGTCTTTGAGCCAAGTTTGAAAAATGTGGCTTAAATAGTCTCCGAGAAAATGCTAACGTTAAAGTTTACCTCGGACGACGGCGGACGGACGACGGACGGACGACCACTGGCTCAAAACATAGATTCACTTTTGCTTCGCACGTGAGCCAGAAACCGTTATCCTTGTCATGATTCAAGTACTGGACGGATTTTAAAACGCCTGGGACGGATTATTTTGCTGCTCGTCCCGATGACGGACAGTTATAGATCCTAGCGAAAAACCTCACCCACCATTGCCAAAGTTATAGAACGGCCTGTGAATGACAGCTCAAGGTAGCACTTGATAAGCCGGCTTGGCGCCTGAGGCTGCCTTGAGCTATCATGGTCAATCTATCTTCTTCAGTTGACGCTGAATGTGACAATGGTACACGAGTGTTTCAATTTATATTCCGCATGGTTTCTCATTTCGATTTCCACACGAGAAAGCCAGTTATTTATTCTACGTCCAACAACAATGCCGATATCATTTACCTGGTTGGACAAAATAGGATTTACGATCACGTTTGTTCTCCACAAAATGTTAATAATGTTTTCGCATAAAGGCACAAAAAAACAACCTTTTTTCCCCCCAATAACCTAGCCCTTTTCAAGCAGAGGCGACCATTTATGTCGAAGTTTATTAAAGATATTTTTAGACGTTTAATGAAGGTTCTGTCAGAGTACTTAAATGTCTGATCTCACTTTTGTCGTTTCTTTAAGGCATGTAATTATATCATGCATTTATTTGGCTGAACGGTTGTGATTGTGTGTGTGCTCAGCATCATGAAACAGTCCTAACTGGCATTGTCAATATGTTAAATAAACGCATCTTAAATATCAACGTGCAGTCGATCTCTCTTTCTCTCTAAAAGTGTACAAGCGATACAGGCATTGGGCCTACTGTACACGGGCATATTAAACCGTACACAGACATACCAAATTGTATACTCATTACTGTGGCAGAAAAGGCATTTCTCGACCGAAACCCTGTGAGCCAAATGGTTACTGTTTTTGCCGATGAGTTATATGATCTGTTGTCGCAAATTGTCCCACGCATTGACAGCGATTAAACCGCTGCGACAAACGCGTTTCCACATCATTACTCTATCACACTCACCGCTGGGTGTCTACGCCCCTAGATCAGCCACATTTCTTCGAAGTTCCGCTGCTATGTCCATCTCATCTGCAAGAGGCATAGATTCTCATGGTCCCTGCTGCAGCAGGGGCCCATGAGAATCTATGCCTCTTGCTGACGGATCCTCGGTGTCAGTTAATACCTTAGACGTTGCCAGCTTGGCAGGTAATGGGTTTAAGTCTGCGACTGTTTTGGAGATCGCGCTTTTCTTTGAACCGATCGGCTGCTAAGTGGCCTCCACAGTAAACTGGAGCCATACGTGGCCCGGCATGCACCGCCCGTTTTTCCTACTTCCGGTCTGTGCGAACGGTAACTGTGGTGGTGGCAAAACTGAAGTGCTGCGAAGTGCTCTCTCTCTCTCTCTCTCTCTCTCTCTCTCTCTCTCTCTCTCTCTCTCTCTCTCTCTCTCTCTCTCTCTCTCTCTCTCTCTCTCTCTCTCTCTCATTTTCTTGACACAAGCTCGATAGCGCTATAACTTTGATAAGAAAATATTCCGGCATCAAGCCACTGTGTGATACCAGGTCAGTCAAAGTAATTGACTCATGACAAAGGTCTGTCTCCCAATTTGGCCATGCCGCAATGATGAAGGCGTACTAAAAACGATAGTCTGGTCTAAAGAAGAACTTCTGGCCCACTTTTATAAACAGAAGGTCAGTCAGAAATTCCTATGAGTAGACCTGGTCGACGGTTTTCGGTCCGCCGTCATGAATTGGAAACCTATCCGCGGCATTTCGAGCGTAAACGCGAAGACGATAAAATCGACAAAACACGTCTTTTGTTCTGTAACCCCTTCTCTGCCAGTGGTCGTAAAATTGTGTCTATGAAAGCAGGGCAGATTCAACACCGAACATCCAAGACACACGGATGTGACTAGGGTCAGCAAGAGGCAAAGAACCTAATGAGCCCCCGCATCAGCGGGGGCTCATTAGGTTCTTTGCCTCTTGCAGTTTGGTGGTGTTCGCATTTTGCCGGCAAAGAAACAGTTACGGCTATTGCTATGGATTGTACTTTCACACTGACATTCTACTGACAAGATCAAAGACTTTCCTTTCAACCTGAAGCTGCATGCGGCCTGTCGCCACTTTTCAGCTTGTCTCCTGTCAAAGTTGCAAAAAAATGAATGAAACTTTATCACGGACACAATGTCAATAAAGACAACATTAAGGCTGATGGTAAAAGTAATGATAGATACGAATTTGTTTGTTTGTTTGTTTGTTTGTTTGTTTGTTTGTTTGTTTGTTTGTTTAAATCAAGAATCTCCTTCTATTGCAAGAAATCGATCTTTGGCTGTCAGAATATTTTAGACCTACGGGACCGGATTTGGTTTTGCAAGACCGAGGAAATGCTCCATGCGAAAGCTCACGCTGATGGTAGTGGAACTTTTGAAAACATTTCATTTGCAAAGACTTAACATTATATGAATGCAAACGAACATGGCAGATTTTATATGAGTTTTGTTTAAAACAGTAAATTCAAATTTGCTGTAACTTTAAAGGACCTAAGTTAATATAAATAATAGTAATAAAAGTGTCGGATTTTTTAATAGTGTAATTGAATTTTAAATTGCTTCTGTTGTTAAACCCTGCCTAAAAAAAAGCCGGCCAACCGAGCGAAGCAAATCACTTCAATTCCCAGGAAACTGTGAAGTCATCATCACACTATGTAGCCTCTAACAATCAAAAGGACCTTCCGCGGCCACAACATATAACACAAACAAACAACAACAAAACGTCGTTTGTTCGTGTCTGAAAACAAAATCACGGTTTAACCCTTTCGCTGCCAAAACCCAATAAACAACCAAACGCAAGAAACATAGAGCCTCATGAGCCCCCGCAGACGCGGGGGCTCATGAGGATCTATGCTTCTTGCTGGATAGCCATTTATAGCCATCTTCCTCAAATGATTTGTCTGTCACTAGTGTCAGTAGACATAATATTTAACCCTTTTGGCTGTCGGTAGCGGTTTTTGTCGCGATGTTTCCTGCAGGAGTCCTCGCGACAAAAACCGCTGCCGAACTCCAAAGGGTTAACGAATGGCATTTCATGGGGTTATCCATTTTCTCTCCATCTCTCGCTTTTTGTATGGGTCTTTAACGAATCATAAAGCTCTGGTCTCGCCGAACGTGTGCTGCAGAAAGCGCTTCGACAAAGCGAAAATTGATCACCAGCCGTTTCAACTATTTTGTTCCCGCAGGGTATGGTCGAGAAACATTAATTTTTTCCCCGCGATATGCATCAAATTTTTGTTTTAACCCATTCAGCCCTGACGCACTACAGCAGGAGATGGGTCGACCATGATAATTCAAGGGCAGTGCCAGATGTCGGCGCCAAGCTAATCTGTCACTGCCCTTCAATTATCATGGTCGAGTCATCTCCTGCAACTGGTGCATAGTCATTAGATGACGCCTCCAAAATTTGGGAAATACGGCCGTCGGGCTGAATGAGTTAATCAACGTTTTAGTTAATTCCTTCACAGCCAGTTAACGCAGATTGCGTTTTGAACTTCAGTGTCGATGAAACGTCAAAGATATCAAAGCCGTCCATCACACACACACACACACACACACACACACACACACACACACACACACACACACACACACACACACACACACAACACACACACACAACACACACACACACACACACACACACACACAACACACACACAACACACACACACACACACACAACACACACACAACACACACACACACACACACACACACACACAACACACACACACACACACACACACACACAACACACACACACACACACACACACACACACACACACACACACACACACACACACACACACGCACAACATGGACACAATGTGATTTCAGCAAGAGGCGTTGATCCTCGTGAGACCCCGCAACTGCCGCCTCTGGTCCGTTTGCAAGCTCGCGAATCATGCGTTTTGCACCACCTTGACCATTACAGCACACGACCCGAAAAACACATCCTTCTTGGCGGCTTCAACTTCCACTTCGACTGACAAACCCGACCACCCTGACACAAAACGCCTTTCGGCACGTCACTTTCAAACCACAATCTTACCCAACACATCACTAAACCCACCCACCGACTCGGCCACACCCTCGACTGGATTATCACCCGTACCTCCGATCAACTCTTTCTTGACTCCGACGCCTCCTCTGTGCTCCTCTCGACCACCTTGCTATTCTCGTCTCCCTCAACCTACCTCCCCCGAAAAAAACCAAGCTCCTTGTCTCTCGTCGCAAACTAAATTCTGTCAACCGAGAGAACTTCTTCGACGAAGCTGTCGACCTTCTCTTAGACCCCGCCCCCTCTCCTGATCTTGCATCCCACTTCGATTTTTTCCTTCGAAAACTTCTAGACACCCATGCCCCCGTCACCACCTGCTCCATGCCCAACCGACTCCCCTCCCCCTGGCTCACTGACGACATAGCTGAGGCCAAGCGTGAGCGCAGACAAGCGGAACGCCGCTGGCGCTCATCCGACCTCACCGTTCACAGACAGATCTTCCAAACCACCAGATCCAAAGTCTGCAGAATGATCTCCGACTCCAAACGAACACACCTTCAAAACAAAATCCTGGTATCCACTTCTTCCAAAACCCTCTACGCTACCATGAACACACTCCTGGGCACTTCTAGAGACTTTCCTCTCCCCAACACACACAGCAAAGAAGAACTCCCGCCCGCCTTTTCCACATATTTTTCTGACAAAATCCAAACTCTGCGCAACACACTCGATACTCTGCCTTCTCCGCCTTGCCCTCCTGACCCCCTCCCCCCCCCCCCCCCCTTTCTTTTTTTTTTCCGGCACTCCCCTCTCGTTTTTTCGTCCTGTCTCTCAGGATGAAGTTCTCAAGACCATAAAGTCTATGCCTTTCAAAACCTGCGAACTAGACCCTCTCCCAGCTTCTCTCTACCTGAACGGCCTTCCAAAACTTGTGCCCTTCATTACCGACATCATCAACACATCTCCAGAGAATGGCTCTGTCCCCGATATCTTCAAGTCCGCCATCGTCCGTCCTCTCCTCAAAAAACACAACCTCGACCCAAACGAACTCAAGAACTATCGCCCAGTCTCCAATCTCTCTTTCCTGTCCAAGCTTCTTGAGAAGGTTGTTCTCAACCAGCTCAACCTCCACCTCGCCGACAACAATCTCCTTAGTCCCTTCCAGTCTGCCTATCGCAAACATCACAGCACTGAAACAGCCCTTCTACATATCCTAAACGATCTGCTCCTCTCCACCGACTCGGGCAACATCTCCCTTCTTACGCTACTCGATCTCTCTGCCGCCTTGGACACTATAGATCACTCTATCTTCCTCCACCGCCTTCACCACTCCTTTGGCGTCACTGACTCTGCTCACTCCTGGTTTCTCTCCTGCCTCTCAGACAGCAGTCCGTCACCATCGACGGCGTCTCCTCTAACCCAGTCAGGCTCTCCTGCGGAGTTCCACAGGGGCTCGTCCTGGGCCCGGTCCTTTTCACACTCTACACCTCTCCCCTGTGAAACATCATCCAGTCTCACCACATACACCACCACCTCTACGCTGACGACTCACAACTACTAGACAAAGACAAACTCGACAACACTCAGTCACTACCGACTCGCACGGCTGACTGCTACGAAGACGTGAAAAACTGGATGACAGCAAACAAACGTAAACTGAATGACGACAAAACGGAAGCCATGCTGGTAGGCACTCGCCAGAAACTCTCCCAGCTCCTTTCCCTCTCTCCATCTTCAACTCGACAGCACCCCCATCCCCCTGACTCGGCCAAGAACCTCGGCGTTATCCTCGATTTCTCTCTTTCCATGACCAGCTTTGTCTCCACCTGGAACACTCTCCCACTCTCTCTCCGTCAGAAACGTAAACTCTCTCTCTCTCTCTCTCTCTCTCTCTCTCTCTCTCTCTCTCTCTCTCTCTCTCTCTCTCTCTCTCTCTCTCTCTCTCTCTCTCTCTCTCTCTCTCTCTCTCTCTCTCTCTCTCTCTCTCTCTCTCTCTCTCTCTCTCTCTGTGGTACGTGAGTCATTGTCAAAAGGCGTGCGCATGTGTGCGCGAGTTGTGAGTGCGCGCTGAGAGTTATAATTATTATAAGATAAGTGCATTATAAGTACCGTAATTATTATTATTATTATTATTATTATTATTATTATTATTATTATTATTATTATTATTATTATTATTATTATTATTATTATTATTATTATTAACGAAAACGAAAACAACGCGTTCTGACTTCTAAGATTGCTCCCAATTTATACGATATCGCGACATAATGTGACTGACCTGTATTCCTCATATTATACTGATGAGCACCACCCAAAAAACAAACAACACACACACACAACAACAACAACAACAATGCGACTCTATTGAGTTGACACCGATGATTCCATTGATGCATTTGTTTTCGGCTAGACAGCGTGCATGAGGTCAAGTGAATTTAGAATCAGTCTTGCCTCAGCCGTCGCCTGAGAAAACAACGGAGGTTGATACTGTTACAATGAAAATCGATACACATCGTTAAAGAATATATATATACATTCCTCGACCGCAGCGTGTGCCTTTTTTTTACGCGCGACATGATCGGACAATAGCGCCCTCTAGGGAGCATGCGCAGTGTGCGCACGCACCAATGCACGTGCGACAACGCGGACCAGCAATTTGCAGAACTTTAGCACTAGGCTAATGACTGGCAGAACGTGGAAATCTGGAACAATCCGGTGGCGTAGTAACCAGACCGCAGAGGCAGGGGGCGGATGGGGGATGTGGGGGTGTTACAAAAATTCCAGACCCACCACCCCCACCCCCACCCCCACAACACCCCCCCCCACCCCCACCCCCTCCCAGACCCAATATTCTTGAAATGCTATAACAAAGTACTTTTCTGGGGTGTTTGGACCCTCCCCCCTCCCCCCACCCCAGTTATTTGATATTTTGGCGAATAGTTAGAGACTTAACACACGCACGCCCCTTCGCCTCCTCCCCCCCCCCCCCTTCCATCCCCGCCCCCCTCGATTTTTCGGCAACTAAAAGCAAGCTCTAACGTATGGGAGGCCTTTTGTACGTCCCAAACAAAAAGTTGGACCCCCCCCCCCCCCCCCCGATGTAACTGATCCGCCCTTGCAGAGGAAAGGGAAGGGGAGGGCGGAGGTTTCGAAGGGAGTAAAACGCCAAAATTACTCCCGTGCCATATTGAACCGAGAGTCTGGACAGACCATGGGCACGTTGCATGAGTGAGCATAGTCCTGCGCCTTGCTTAGTAGCTGGCCCCAGGACGCGTTCTGGCATGATGGCTTGAGACTCGTTTTAACAACTTTGATGGAGACTACACTGAAATAATCTAAGCCAATTACGATAAAACAAACAGCGAAAGGAAACTACACTTTAAAGGACTGAGCGTGCTGAAAGATTTTTTAGGGTTTTTTTTGTTTTGTTTTGTTTTGTTTTGTTTTGTTTTTTTGTTTTGTTTTGTTTTGTTTTGTCTGCCTCTGCAGACACCACAGTAACATGTGGCTGTCTTTGCAGGTAGGCAAAATTTCCTGCCTTCCACCAGTATGCCGAATGGTGTGCTGACGAGGTCGCCAAGACCGAAACAGCTGTCCACATAGGCTAAATATCTGCCCCCCCCCCCCCTTGGGGGACCTAGATTTAAATGTCCATGCACCGAGTGGCTGGAACAGTGGGGTATGTGATACGCCCCTCTTCGGGGGGGCTTCCATATGCATTGCTTCCAGTCACTTTCTTAGCGCACCCCCCCTCTTTCCTATCTTCTTCTTTGTGTGTGTGTGTGTGTGTGTGTGTGTGTGTGTGTGTGTGTGTGTGTGTGTGTGTGTGTGTGTGTGTGTGTGTGTGTGTGTGTGCGCTTTGAAAAAAGTAGACCTATGATCACTGGTCGATCATGCACACTTCTCTCCCCTGACAGTGCTTTTACCTACTTTACTTTGTAATCTTCCTAAAATATTAGCACTGGTAGTCTCCCCTTTTCTTTTTCTTTTTTTTTTTTTCCTTTTTTTTTTTTTTCTTTTGTTATGAGAATGCGGGGGGGGGGGGGGGGGGGGGGGGTTCTTCGTAAACAGGCATAGGTGCGTTCTAAACAGGATTGATTGTTGGTTGTGTACATCATGCACGTTCATGTCTGATAATGTTTTAGAGCAACAGCTGCAGAATGCACCATGGCATTTTTTCTGATGTAAAAGAGAATCCATCATTTCAAATAAGCTCTTAGATTTTACCTACCTCTTCCCAGCAGGCCAAAGTCTCACATGTACCCAATGGCCTTAGGCTAAGTACACATTCACCAATTTAACACATTCTATCCCAGGACCGAAATCCCTAAATTTTGAAGTTGCCCTCTGAAAGACTGTATTGCAATTCTAGAGACAAATCAAACATGATAGTTCACGGGTGGTGCCAGAATAGCTATTCCTATGGGCGCCAAGCTATTCTGGTACCACCCGTGAACTACCTCATCTACCACCCCACCCCCTCCCCCTCCCGCCCCTCCCCTCTCCATTACGGGTGGTGGGGCACACGAGCGATTGACCACACAGCACTGACACACTGTGCGGTTTTGATTTCTACGTGAGATCCATATCCTGAATCCATGTTGTGGTAGACAGCAGATCCATGATTTGTATGCCATGCGCATAAAAAGCATGGACCTGCCTGTTTACCACAACATGACATACGGATATGGGTCTCATGTGGAAATCAAAACCGCACAGTGTGTCAGTATTGTGTGGTCAGTCACCTGTGTGCCCCCACCCCCCACCCCCCTCCCCACCCCCACCCCCTCCTGTAATGGGGAGGGGAGGGGCGGGAAGTGGGGTAGAAGAAGGAAGCAGAGATGAGGAGTCGGAAAGGGGCGGGAAGGGGAGGGGGCAGACTGGCTGACCACAACGCAGTACATTGTTTAGCGTCCTTACAGCAGCGAACACTAGAAAATATGGGATGCATTTAGGACAGAGACTGCGGTTAGCACAAATGATTTCTTGTACAGATTTTTCCTGTCAAGCGGCACCTTCAGTCTCCTCTCAGAGTGGAGCTTTTCAAATGCAGCGTTCAGTAGATGGGTATATGTATTATGCAAAATCGGTTCACAGACTTTCTTTTGACAGACACATGGTACAGTTCTGTCAGCTGTTTTTGCTGGCGTCCGGTGAGTTTACTAGATGTGTTGACTATCCGAGCCAGCCTGGTTCTATTTTTAACACTGACTGACATTACCATACCATGAGACAATGTTGAATGCAAGCACACTTCATACCAGGTTCCTGTAGACCATTCATAGCAAGGACGCTCTCACTGACACCAAGCTGTTTAGTTTCCTAAGCAGGTACAGCCGTCCTGATTCATGAAGACCGTGTCAGAAACGGATTTTATAGCTTCTGGCAGCCAAGGGGTTAAAAATCTGAGTTATTGTGACTTGGCTGAGACTCAGTCTTTTTGTTCCGTCCCGCACGTGTTTTAAAAATACCCAGGGCCACGAGCTCGCAAACTGAGTTTGCCGGAAAAGAAAAGGGGAGACTGCCAGTGCTCATATTTTAGGAAGTTTACAAAGTAGAGTAGGTAAGAGCACTGTCAGGGGAGAGAAGTGTGCATGATCGACCAGTGATCATAGATCACTGGTCGATCATGCACACTTCTCTCCCCTGACAGTGCTCTTACCTACTCTACTTTGTAAACTGAGTTTGCCGGAGTTTAAACTCCGTCCGTCAGCCGAGGCACGCAGAGGCTTTGGAGACAGGATGAGATAGACAAAAGTTACAAGGGAACTCCTATCCGGCAGCTGTACCTAGGTGTACACAGGAACTAATCCTGTAGCAGACGATACTGACAAATAACCAGCCGGAACACGGATTTTGAGAGCCACACTGACTGCATCTGTAACATCAGTTGTTACACCCCTATTCCACAGGTGCACATGGAGTGTGGCCGTCATATGTGTCTTCCGTTTATTTGTCAGTATCATCTGCTACAGAATACGTTTGTGTGGTAGGGACCTTTCAATGGACATGCTATTGAACAAACCCGTCTAGTTTCCCTGGATTGTGAGTCCAGCTACCGGGGCCGGAACGGGATTCGAACCCACGACCCGGCGATTCCCTTCGCTCTCTTGCTCCGACGCTTAACCCGCCTGAGCTATTTCGGACTCTAAGCACTAGCCTATGGTTGGTTGGTTAGTTCGGGGTTTAACGTCCACGGCACCGAAGTGATAATGGACGGCCCTGACGGGCGGGTTTATGGGGACAGGTAAATCTATTTCCTATGGAGTACGACCTGAACACTGATCAATTCAGGCGCACTGCAACTGCGGCACTTTGATTTACCAGGACCTTTCAACGGACACGGGCACTGGCCGATATTGATTGATTAGTTCCGTGTTTAACGTCCACGGCACCGAAATGATAATGGACGGCCCTGACGGGCGGGTTATGGGGGGACAAGGAAATCTATTGCCTATAGAGTACGACCTGAACACTGATCAACTCTGGCGCACTCCAACTGTGCCACTTTGATTTACCAGGACCTTCAACGGACATGCTATTGAACAAATCCGTTTTTTCCCCTGGATTGTGAGTCCATCTATAGGGGCCGATATGACTCTGCGTGCCCGTATAGGCCCAGAGCTGACGGAGTTCAAACTCCGCCGCCAACTCAGCGCCAACTCGGTTTAACCCGACTAGCGGCAGTGTATAGCCCTAGCTGGGTCCAAAAACACGTGCGGGACGTACAAACAAAAACCTGCACCTCAGCTTGAACCTTCGGTTGTCGGTAGCGTGTTTCGTCACGATTATTCCAGCAGGAATCATCGTGACAAAAACAGCGATCGAGGGTCAAAAGGGTTAAGTTGCACCCCGTGTTAACCCTTTTCATCCAGTTCTAACATCCATCTATGACAAAAGTAGTCTTCATTAATGAATTCTGGCATTGTATGAATATTAAATATGAATTTACATATGTTTAAAAAAAATCATAATGCTGAGACAAATGTAATAGCCATGAAATCTTGTCCGTACAGATCACAGACATCAACAAAGTAAAAGAAAAATGTGAACCGCCAATACGCGATGACTTTAATACAAATGGGCGCAGCCTAACGTCGTTATTTACAATAAAAGGGAGTAACAAATTGTCATTGTTCTATTTCTGATTTAGAACTATGTTTAAATCCAACCGGAACTATCTTCGCTGTCATTTTTTCCCAACCCAGCGCTGTGAACGCAAGAACCCAATAGTGGTGCATTCACACGGCTGAACTAGCACCCGGCAAAAAAGGTATGCGTGTATGTGTTATGTATACATGGGTGTGACAAGAACGACTGTGAGGATTGAGCAAGATGTGTGCTGAATGAGAAGGCGACAGGAATACTATTTTTCTTGTAATACAACAATTCATCAATTTCCACGAACGTGTCAAATGCACGTAAAACATCGTCAGTTTTTGTGAAAGGCTGTGCAATATTGGCAAGCGTACCAAAGGTAGGCAGGTGGGAAAACTCGGTAAAGTTGTGATGCACGTGCTAAAGGGGTCAGTCGTGAACACTGTGCACTTCTGTTTCGCTACAAATACCGGTACAGTAGGAGCATAATTGTCATTTTCCTAACCATGCCACCACGACGAAGCCTAACGCCAGTAGATCAAGGCCGGGCGCTAGCATGGCTGCAGGATGGAATTTCCGGACGAGAAGTTGGGAGACGTCTTGGGGTGTCCCATTCAGTGATCCTGGTACGATTCCAAGAAACTGGAAGGGCAGAACGACGATCCTGCTCAGGACGCCCGCGCTGCACCAGCAGAAGGGAAGACCTCAGTGTGGCGGCTCTGCGCGACCGAACTGTGACGTCAACCACTCTGCGACGTCAACTGATGCAAGCTGCAAACGTTAACGTCAGAAGAAGCACAGTTTGCCGACGTCTGCGAGAAATTGGCCTGGCTTCATGCAGAGCAGCAGTGAGAATACCCCTCACTCCAGCTCATGGCAGAACCGGGTTGCCTGGTGTCGTCAAAATGTGAGGTGGAACAGACTCCAGTGGACTCAGGTTCTGTTTACTGATGAGTCACGGTTCACTGTGTCCTTTAACGACGGCAGGGTGAGGGTCTGGAGACGCCAGGGCGAGCGATTCAAAGATGGATGCATCCAAGAAGTGGCTCGCTACGGAGGAGGTTCAGTCATGGTCTTGGCAGGCTTCAGCAGGGAAGGCAGGACCCCCCTCCACGTCACCCGAGGCACGCTGACTGGACTGCTCTATCGGGACGAGATTGTGCAGCCCCTCATCCAGCCAGCTCTCCACGCCATAGGCGTCAATGCTGTTCTGCAGGACGACAACGCTCGACCTCATCGGGCCCGTGTGGTGGATGAGTACCTTGAGCAACGGGGCATGATGAGGATGGAGTTGGCAGCTCGTTCACCTGACCTGGCTCACATCGAGCACCTCTGGGACGTTCTGGGGCAACAACCACCCCCCACCTCAAAGCGTCCCCCAGCTGACTCAGTTTTTGCATCAAGATTGGGAAGCGATCCCACAACATGTTCTCCGAACCATGGTGGAATCCATGCGTCAACGCTGCATTGAATCCTTAGCTGGAAAAGGGGGGTACACTCGCTACTGATTGGACCAGTCTTGTGTGACTTTTCAAATGAGGGGTGGGTGACATTCTAAAGTATTGCTGTTGTTACAATTGCTTGATTTACTTAAAACTTGAATGAAATTGTTACTGAATAAATTAGCAAAGTACTGACTCCAAGTATTGTTACATTATTTGTGTGATGTTGTCTGTGCGTCTGCGATAAAAAGTGGCCCTTAAATTTTGACCATTAGTATATATATATATATATATATATATTTATTAAATTCTGAGAATGCTGTGCTAAAGCCATGGAATTCCAGGCTGGTAAGCTTGCATTGTGTCATTTGGACATCAGCTGCCCTTTTTATGACTGCATCGCTCACAAGATCTTTTGAGCCTTCCACTGAACACACACACACACACACACACACACACACACACACACACACACACACACATATATATATATATATATATATATATATATATATATATATATATATATATATATATATATATATATATATACATAACTACATACATACATACATACATACATACATACATACATACACCGCCGTGAGATGGCCTTAGTCGCCTGCTCGGCGTTAAACCCAAATAACTAACTAACATACATACATACATATATAATATATATATATATATATATATATATATATATATATATATATATATATATATATATATATATATATATATATATATGTGTGTGTGTGTTTTTGTGTGTTTTGTTTTGTTTTGTTTTGGGTTTTTTGTTGTTGTTGTTGGTTTTTTTAACCCTAAACTATATATTGGGGACTATTACCCCTTTCTTGCATGGGGCATGTTCCTTTGATGGCTGTAAAGCATTTTGTAGTCTGCTGCGCGTGGAGGCTCATATTGACCTGTGCCTAGCTTGCTGTCCTGATTCATGCAGACAGTGTTAGAAATGGACTTGACAGCTTCTGGCAACCAAGGAGTTAAAAATATCTGAGTTATTGTGGTGTGTGATTAAACTCTATGCTTACGCATAGGGTTCACACAAAGGATTTTGTAGGGTACGGTTTTGTCAGCGGTTTGTCATGTGACATAATTTCGTGGGGGCAGGAGGCCACGTGAAATCGTAGGGAAACGTTTTGCACGGGGATTTTAGCGAAAGCTCAGTCTATCAGAGGTCTAAATAGTCAGTACGAGCTAGGCTGTCATTGATGACGGATGTATGTCAGATACACTAGCCGTATTCCAAGACTCTGAAACCTAGAATTCAGGTATGTTTTTATATGTATTATTAATGGCTACTGAGTTAAAGATAGTATGCGTTAGTAAGAGTTAATTCAACTTGTGTACCATTAATCCACAGATTGTGTGTGCGTGTGTGTGATAATGGTCTGGTCTGCATACATATTGCTGTGGCTTATGATGCCTCACTTAGCACCATCATGGTGGCATTTATTACCTCGGTCTTCCTTTTGTTGACCGTGTAGGACCATCTTGGTGGCTTCACTTTACATCCTTAGTTTATTGACCATTTGGTGGCTCGGACGATCACAGGTCATCTATTTGTGACCATGTAGCGCCATCGCGGTTGTGCTGATCTTGGGTCTTCCTTCTGTTGACTTTGTAGCACCATCATGGTGGCTTTGATCTTAGGTCCTCCTTTTGCTGACCGTTTAGCACCATCGTGGTGGCCTTGATCTTAGGTCTTCCCTTTGTTGACCGTAGGTCCCTCGGCGGTACCCCCACCCGGGTCTGCCCTGGGGGACTTGG
Organism: Semisulcospira habei; assembly: GCA_036245525.1. Lineage (NCBI taxonomy): Eukaryota > Metazoa > Mollusca > Gastropoda > Semisulcospiridae > Semisulcospira > Semisulcospira habei. Next base: position 175,201,209 of record BTPG01000003.1, on the reverse strand, counting down.
GTGGGGTTAGGTATTTTTTAGTTCCCAGGGTCACCCTGGTCAGCCCCACAGGGTGGGGTTTTTCTCTCTATTCTGGGGCATGTGTTTCTGTCTACCCGAGGTCCATTCACCTGTATTTGCCTTTTTAAAATTCTCCCTACTGTCTGCACTGCCTGTAGCTCTTGATATTGGATGCGTGTTGCTAAATGGTCTTAGCTTTATTTAGGCCCCATGTGTTAGGTTTATTTAACGTATTTGACCGGCTGGCGACATACATTCAATGTTCTGTTTATTATTTTTTTTTCACAAGCAGTGCAGGCACGTCCTGAGAAAGCCTTGTTGCTGTCGGGACGTTAAGCAATGTACAATCAATCAATCAAACCCTCGGCGGTAGCCTCTGTTGACTGACGTCTCGGCGTCACGTCGCTCCGTGTAGACCGTGTAGCACCATCGTGGTGGCGCAGCAGCATCATCAAAATGCGTTTAACTTGTGATTGTGAATGGTTTTGTTATGTGTTTTAGTTGTATGTGTGTACGTAGATTAACTTTTTTAAAGGTAGTGAGATTCTGCATATATATATATATATTTTTTTGTAACGCGCTTAGAGCCCACTGCTCCTGGGGATTCAGCGCGATATAAATGCTCTTTGTTATTATTATGTGTGTAGCGTTGACTGGTTTGGTTCAGTTATGTGAGTTTGGAATTCGTTGAGGTAACCGGTGTTTTTCCTATGTGGTTATTTACCGAGATGGATAAGTAAGGAATGTGAGGTGTGTATGCCCAAGTCGTTATGAAGGTAGTACGTGGTTAAGTATCATCATCATCATCAGTCCCTTGCCCGAACTGGGCGTTGGGGGGACTGAAAGGCAGCAGCAACAGACAGTGCTCTCCACTGAGTTCTATTTTGGGCGGTGGCAAGCAAGTCTGACATCTCGAGTTCGGTCCATTCTTTTATGTTTGCGACCCAACTCTTTCTCTGACGACCTCGCCGACGACTTCCTTCGAGAGTGCCTTGGAGGATAGTCTTGGACAAGGTGTTGTGTCGGGTCACGTGGCCAAACCAAGCAAGCTTGCGCCGTTTCACGGTTGCCAGAAGGGGTTCATGTGGGCCCACCAGGGAAGTGACGATGCTCCGTACATATTCGTTGGTCTTGTGCTCGCGGTACGAGATGCGGAGCAACTTCCTCAGGCACTTGTTCACGTGGTTAAGTATATTTTTTTTCTATTGTATGAAAGAATGTATGGCGAGTGTTAGGTTATAGTCTGTTTCAATGTAGTGACAGAGTTATGGGGTGTTACGAAAGTAGTTTGGGTTATGAAGCATGTGTGTGTGGGAATGAACTTCGTGTGAGACTTATGTGTATCAGCCAGGTTACGTAATGTATCTCATATCATCCAATGTGTATGTGTTTAGCAAGTGTCATGATATTAGGACTTTATTGTACAGAGTTCTTGTGGAGCAGAGCGATGTGACGCCGAGACGTCAGTCAACAGAGGCTACCGCCGAGGGACCTACTGTGAGGTCATTTCTTCACTCAGGGAGTGAGCGACCGGTGCCGAGACACCCGGGTCAGCAGGGACTGCGCTACGGATCGAGTCAAGAGGACGTCCACGGTACGAGAAACGGGACGACTCGGAAGCGTGCGACAAAAGGCCTACACGCCTAGACGTGAGAGGACAGAACGTTATCAAGCGAGAACACCAGTGTAGCAGAGCGCCATATGCCTCTGGCCCCATGTAGCTATTTTTAGTCCACGCCTGAGGTTCCCCGTTCAGCCGCTAGCCGTGACGGCACCACTTGCGTGGCGCGTCGAGTCTTCTGTTAGTAATGGTTTTGTAACTTGGGTCTTTTGTTTATTTTTGAAGCCTCATAGCTTCCGTTCTATTAAACGTAGAAAGCTGTTTCGATAGTCATTAGATTCAGCACAGTTCCTGCTTTCAGAATATCTATTTGGTTTTGTACGATGTGTAATCAGTCTTAGATTTACGTTTTTCATGCTTTTTCGCGTTTCACTTCGCTTGTCTGACAGTCATTAAAAAATCATATTAAATTCAGTTTAGTGTTAAGCTTTTCCTTTCCTAATTTAGTTCACTGAAAAGCCCTTTAAATTCTCTACTTAAGTTTATTCAGTTGCCAACTCGCACAGTTTTTGCTGCTTTCTTTGTCTGGCCGAATCGTTTTGGCTCCGCGAGAGAGGTGCTCTCTCCGCGGCCCGCGCTATGCCTATTTAAAGCCGAGCATCCGGCGGACTTGTAGCCGACGACTATTTGCGTACCATTCAGTATCAGTGCGTTTAGCTAGTAGCGTGCCGGCTTCACGTCGAGTATTTGATTGTGCTTCTGGAAACTGGACTGCGGGTCGAGTGCCCTGTAAGTAGTGACTATTTCGTGTACATAGTCAGTGTGTTTTTGCTAGTGATGATTTTCTTGATGTTTGATTCTTCATTATTGTCAGACCTCGCATCTTAGGAAGCCAGTTTTTGGGTAATGTGTTCCCGCTTTTGACAATATGTTGCGATCCACATTGTAACTTTGGGGTGGTTTCTCTTTTTTGTAACGTCAGTGCTCGAAGTTGGAGAATGTATTTTTGGCTCGATCATTATTACTGTCTTGTGGGAACTGACGATCGAGAGTTTGTGTAGTTTACCTAGTCTTTGAAGAGCCTTTCGTTAGAAATAGTACCATGACCGGTCGTGGCGTGGCGATAGCGTCACCGCCATGATCGAGTGTGCGTTTAGATTTGAATTTTATTACAGTGTGATGGGATCTCCGCAGTTTGTAGCTCCGGTATTATACTTGCGTCTGAACTTGAATCCAATTCTGATTTAAGGAGAATATAGTTATTCGAGGTTGACAATCTTGAGGTATCAGCATCGCTTTGTTAAATTCATGGTAGTTACTTTTGTATCCATTCTTATGGTGTGCTCCCTTGCTATTTTGATTCCCCACCCGGGTCTGCCCTGGGGGACTTGGGTGGGGTTAGGTATTTTTTAGTTCCCAGGGTCACCCTGGTCAGCCCCACAGGGTGGGTTTTTCTCTCTATTCTGGGGCATGTGTTTCTGTCTACCCTTTGTCCATTCACCTGTATTTGCCTTTTTAAAATTCTCCCTACTGTCTGCACTGCCTGTAGCTCTTGATATTGGATGTGTGTTGCTAAATGGTCTTAGCTTTATTTAGGCCCCATGTGTTAGGTTTATTTAATGTATTTGACCGGCTGGCGACATACATTCAATGTTCTGTTTATTTTTTTTTTCACAAGCAGTGCAGGCACGTCCTGAGAAAGCCTTGTTGCTGTCGGGACGTTAAGCAATGTACAATCAATCAATCAATTGCTATTTTGACTCTATGCTCTGTCTTCTCTCTCCTTTGTCTATCGCTTCGCTAGTACTCCCTACCTGTGCTACTCATTGACGTCACTACTATCCGCCATGTTTGTTTATGCATTGCCATGCATTTGTTACTTACCATTTAGCCATGCGATTACGTAGTTACTCACTGATTTTGTTTATTCCTATGTTTGTGTTAGTCATGCATCAGCGTGTGAACATGTTTTACCAAAGATGCAGGTGCGCGCCCCTATGATCCCCGATCATACGGGAACGCTTCTGCAACCATAATCACACCGTACTCAGCTGCGAACCCCTAGGATCCTCAATCCTACGGGAACGTGGCTGATAACACGGGTAATAGTTACTAGTTATATTAATAATTCATCGGTTATGATTTGGTGGTTTAGAATCGGGAGTATCTCAATTCTGCTAAACGCAGTTGCGCGCCCCTAGGATTCTGAATCCTACGGGAACGTGGCAGCATATTTGTTGCATGCAGGTGCCCACCTCTAGGATCTCTATGCCTATTGGAGTGCATCTGTCATGCTACCGCTAGTGCAGTCATTAGTTATATATTTGTTTGTGGCCGTATTTACGGTAGCGCGTATCTCTATGATTCCAAATCATAGTGGCTCCCTTCTGTAAGACTATATTGAGTTTATTGGCCTCCTAATTTGTGTATTTTAGTATTTAGTCTTTGAGTAAAGATCTATTGGTTTTAGTTAGCACTGCTTTGGTATAGTTCATTTGACATTTTCCTTTTCCTTAGTTTCATATTCTTTAACATTGTTTGCTTATATCCTTTTATTTTTATTTTTCAGGTATTGCTTTTTGTTGGTCATGAAATAAAAGAATGAGAACCATGGACAAGAGTTAGCTCCCTTTTGTCAAATACACCCACACCACCTGCACAGCATCGCACCCGCTCGGCTCGGTCACAACAGTAAAACAGGTTGAATTGTGAGAGACAATTACCTAGCCTGGCGTTTACATTGTGTATGTGTGTGCGGTGTTGATGTGCTTGTAGTGAGAAGGGGTAGTGTCTTTTGAGTCTTCTTTTATTGCTTATTTTTTATAAAGGCCCATATTAGAAAGAGCTAGTGTGTTGAGTTTTACCGCGTGAATGCGCCCGACTGAGTCAGTGGCGGTGTATGCGTCTGTTGTGCGAGAGTCTGTACATGCGACTGGGCAGTCTGCGTGCGTTACATGGCGTGTCAACTTAACCTTCGGCTGTCGGTAGCGGGTGTCGTTGCGATTATTCCAGCAGGAATCAACGTGACAAAAACAGCTATCGAGGGACAAAGGTTTACGTTGCACCCCGTGTTAACCCTTTCTATCTCGATACGCCTGAGGCGCCAAGCTATTCTGGCACCACTCTTGAACTAAAATGGTTCATCTATCTCACAAGCTGTAAGCCTTCATAGGACAATAAGCAAATTCTAAAACATTCATCCTCAGGATGTAATGGGTTAACCGTGAATAGAGAGCGGCACCTGCACAGAGCCGGCACTGGTGCGTGAACAGAGCGAGGACGAAATCCTTCCGTCTACAAAAGGCATAGATGGTCATGGGCCCACTCAGGTTGCAGGAGCAGCTCATTAGTATCTTTGCTCCTCGCTTAGCTCTCCTGCACCTATACTGGTCTTGAGCAGAGCCGGGCTAGTGCGAGCTGACACTCGGATGTATAAATGATAAAGGAAGGTAAATACACGCTGATCCTATTCATGCTTGGGTATTCATTAAATACATGTATGTTTACACACAGGGTGTAGTTTTCAGAGCTGGAGCGGATTCTTACTTTCAATTTATTTTTTAACGGCCCTTTAAATTTGCAAGATAGGTATGGTTAGATTTTTAAAACAGTTGGCCATACTTCTGTAATTCGTCTAAAATCTCCCCACGCCACGGTGTGTGTGTGTGTGTGTGTGTGTGTGTGTGTGTGTGTGTGTGTGTGTGTGTGTGTGTGTGTGTCTGTGTGTGTGTTCCACAATATCTTAAACTTGTTCTTCGATATGTTTGTAGCGTGTTTTGATGTGATCTGTGACTGTTTTCTTTCCAAGGATGGGTCAGTTGGTCAACATGAATGTGTACGTCGGTTTCTACGCACTGGGTGTGGGCCTGGCTTTCCTCTTCAACGTTGTCGTCATTGTTGTTATCGTTATTGCCATCATCAAACATCCCACACAGCGGGGGTCATCACTTTCTAAGTTCCTGACTGTTCTGGTGTGTAGTCGTGCTCAGCTGATCATCGCTGCCTGGCTAGAGGCCCTACATCTGCATTACATGCGGTCAGCTCAATGGGACATGTCATGTACTGCCAGTCTTGTCAGGTATATTGTCTGGAGAATTCTTCCGTCTTTTATCATGCTAACGGTTGCGGTGGCCATCCTTACAGAGGTGATGCGATTGGTAAAAATGAGGCAGACAAGGCGGATGGTGATAACGCTATTTCTGCTGATGATAGCGACAGTCTATTCCCTTGTCACCACCCTGCCTATCATTTATCTGAAGATCCTGCTTTAACCGGAAAATCCATGTGGTGAAGATACGCATTTCACAGTGAATGAGTTTGGTTACTGGAACAGAATCGATATGGCTTTAGTCTACGTCCCTCCTGCCGTGGTCATCTTCATCTCTAAACTCCTTCTCGTCATCGCCAGCATCATCATCCGGCGTACATCCTACACCGAAAATCGATTGTCCAGTGAAAGAGTCCCTCCCATCTCCCTACCTGACAAAACGATCAACGGATTTCCCACCTCCGTGCCCAGAGCTACCAACATCACGGACAACAACGCGATTTCCGTCGCGAGTTTTTCAGAACAACCTCCATTAGCGGTAGACGTGTTCCTGGCCGGCATTGTCACAAACGTCTTGAATTTCCCACTGTTCTACTACTTTGTCTTTTGGTATGATGCCGAACGAAGCAACCTGGATCCCGAATACAACACACAAGACTTGAAATTTACCTTAGGTGCAAATTTTGTGTCAATGTTTTGGCTGGCGCTTGTGCCGTGCTGTTGGCTGCTAGGGGCAGAAATTAGAGCTTTTGTGCGTAACACCATCAGGCGTACACGCGCAGGTCCAGTAGCCAGTAACTACCATGAGATGACTTCCGAAATTTAATTATTTGTTCAGATATGTGGGATACCGTGAGTCTATCATTGTCTGGTCTATATCTACACTGATGTAAAATTGGGAATAGTGCATTTCTTTTCCCAGTACCCCTATCTTAAGATAGTCTTGCACTGCCCCCAACTTTGCATTAACCCATTTAACCCCACGGGGTCGCATTTCCCAACTGTTTGTGATGTTACTTAACGACAATGCACAAGTACATCTCCTGCTGTAGGGTCAATCCATCGCCTGCTGTAGGGTCAATCCATCTGATGCTGTAGGGTCAAGCCATCTCCTGCTGTAGGGTCAATCCATCGCCTGCTGTAGGGTCAATCCATCTGATGCTGTAGGGTCACGCCATCTCCTGCTGTAGGGTCAATCCATCTCCTGCTGTAGGACCAAGCCATCTGATGCTGTAGGGTCAATCCATCTCTGCTGTAGGGTCAATCCCTCTGATGCTGTAGGGTCAAGCCATCTCCTGCTGTAGGGTCAAACCATCGCCTGCTGTAGGGTCAAGCCATCTGATGCTGTAGGGTCAAGCCATCTGATGCTGTGGGTCAAGCCATCTGATGCTGTAGGGTCAATCCATCGCCTGCTGTAGGGTCAATCCATCGCCTGCTGTAGGGTCAATCCATCGCCTGCTGTAAGGTCAATCCATCGCCTGCTGTAGGGTCAAGCCATCTCCTACTGTAGGGTTAAGCCATCTCCTGCTGTAGAGTAAAGCCATCTTCTGCTGTATGGTCAAACCATTGCCTGCTGTAGGGTCAAACAATCTCCTGCTGTAGAGTAAAGCCATCTTCTGCTGTATGGTCAAACCATCTCCTGCTGTATGGTCAAGTCATCTCCTACTGTAGGGTCAAGCCATCTCCTGCTGTAGGGTCAAGCCATCTCCTGCTGTAGGGTCAAGCCATCTGATGCTGTAGGGTCAATCCATCTCCTGCTGTAGGGTCAATCCATCTGATGCTGTAGGGTCAAGCCATCTCCTGCTGTAGGGTCAAACCATCGCCTGCTGTAGGGTCAAGCCATCTGATGCTGTGGGTCAAGCCATCTGATGCTGTAGGGTCAATCCTTCGCCTGCTGTAGGGTCAATCCATCGCCAGCTGTAGGGTCAATCCATCGCCTGCTGTAGGGTCAAGCCATCTCCTACTGTAGGATCAAGCCATCTCCTGCTGTAAAGTAAAGCCATCTTCTGCTGTATGGTCAAACCATTGCCTGCTGTAGGGTCAAGCCATCTCCTGCTGTAGAGTAAAGCCATCTTCTGCTGTATGGTCAAACCATCTCCTGCTGTATGGTCAAGCCATCTCCTACTGTAGGGTCAAGCCATCTCCTGCTGAGGGGTCAAGCCATCTCCTGCTGTAGGGTCAAGCCTTCTGCTGCTGTAGGGTCAATCCATCTCCTGCTGTAGGGTCAATCCATCTTCTGCTGTAGGGTCAATCCATATCCTGCTGTAGGGTCAATCCATCTCCTGCTGTAGGGTCAAGCCATCTGATGCTGTGTGTCAAACCATCGCCTGCTGTAGGGTCAAGCCATCTCCTACTGTAGGGTCAAGCCATCTCCTGCTGTATGGTCAAGCCATCTCCTGCTGTAGGGTCAATCCATCTCCTGCTGTAGGGTAAGCCTTCTGCTGCTGTAGGGTCAATCCATCTCCTGCTGTAGGGTACAAGCCATCTTCTGCTGTAGGGTCAATCCATCTCCTGCTGTAGGGTACAAGCCATCTCCTGCTGTAGGGTCAAGCCATCTTCTGCTGTAGGGTCAAGCCATCTGCTGCTGTAGGGTCAAGCCATCTCCTGCTGTAGGGTCAAGCCATATCCTGCTGTAGGGTCAATCCATCTCCTGCTGTAGGGTCAAGCCATCTTCTGCTGTAGGGTCAAGCCATCTCCTGCTGTAGGGTCAATCCATATCCTGCTGTAGGGTCAATACACCTCCTGCTGTAGGGTCAAGCCATCTGATGCTGTGGGTCAAACCATCGCCTGCTGTAGGGTCAATCCATCTCCTACTGTAGGGTCAAGACATCTGCTGCTGTAGGGTCAAGCCTTCTGCTGCTGTAGGGTCAATCCATCTCCTGCTGTAGGGTCAAGCCATCTTCTGCTGTAGGGTCAAGCCATCTTCTGCTGTAGGGTCAAACCATCTTCTGCAGTAGGGTCAATCCATCTCCTGCTGTAGGGTCAAGCCATCTGATGCTGTGGGTCAAGCCATCTCCTGCTGTAGGGTCAATCCATCGCCTGCTGTAGGGTCAATCCATCGCCTGCTGTTGGGTCAATCCATCTGCTGCTGTAGGGTCAAGCCATCTGCTGCTGTAGGGTCAATCCATCGCCTGCTGTAGGGTCAATCCATCTCCTGCTGTAGGGTCAAGCCATCTTCTGCTGTAGGGTCAAGCCATCTCCTGCTGTAGGGTCAATCCATATCCTGCTGTAGGGTCAATCCATCCTGCTGTAGGGTCAAGCCATCTGCTGCTGTAGGGTCAATCCATCTCCTGCTGTAGGGTCAAGCCTTCTGCTGCTGTAGGGTCAATCCATCTCCTGCTGTAGGGTCAATCCATCTCCTGCTGTAGGGTCAAGCCATCTCCTGCTGTAGGGTCAATCCATATCCTGCTGTAGGGTCAATCCATCTCCTGCTGTAGGGTCAAGCCATCTTCTGCTGTAGGGTCAAGTCATCGCCTGCTGTAGGGTCAAGCCATCGTCTGCTGTAGGGTCAATCCATCTCCTGCTGTAGGGTCAAGCCATCTGATGCTGTGGGTCAAGCCATTTCCTGCTGTAGGGTCAATCCATCGCCTGCTGTTGGGTCAGTCCATCTGCTGCTGCAGGGTCAATCCATCTCCTGCTGTAGGGTCAAGCCATCTGATGCTGTGGGTCAAGCCATCTCCTGCTGTAGGGTCAAACCATCGCCTGCTGTAGGGTCAATCCATCTCCTGCTGTAGGGTCAAGCTATCTGATGCTGTAGGGTCAATCCAACTCCTGCTGCAGGGTGTTGGGGCTGTGGGTTAATGTAGCTACAGACCAGAATGAGTATAGAACTCTCATACTTTCGTAATTTGCACCCAGCACCTCCCAGACGTTTCTCCTACGTTCAAGGGCCAGGCATTTTTATTCTGGGGTTGCTTTTAGCTAAACCTCAGGCAAACCTCAAGTACTGAAAATGTTGTCCTGGACGGTCTTCAATAGTGCCTTGTAAGCCTTGTGGCGCACCTGGTTTGAGCAATTAGAGTCTGTCCACCCTCCCCTCCCCCCTCAAAAAGAATGCATCAGGTCTCTTATATAACCCATGTCTTTCTCCGGAACTTAAAAAGCAGGCAGGAGAAACATACACAAACACGAAGGTGCACTACTATATGTGGTCGGGTAAATGCCCTGATTTCCCACAGTAGATGCACAGAACATTACACAACAATGTAACGATACAAATTTGCCTCGAGTTATAGATACTCACAAACCAGATAGGTGAGGCTAGCGCTGGCAGAATTGTACACAAACCAAGAGAAAGAAAGACATGGGTTATATAATAGACCTGATGCATTCTTCTTGAGGATGCAAATGATCGTCTTGTTCTATACCTGCGTATTTCTCTGTGGACTGGCGATTGGGTGCCTGATAGGCGGGGGTAGGGGATCTAACTGTTTGTCTGTCCAGCGCTGAGAGATTCCCCTTGGTTTGTGTACAACTTTGAAATATAAAAACATTTTGTAAACATAATCGGAACTCTGGTGTGGTTTATTTTGTATTAACCCTTCACTACCAGTCGCTTTGAGTGAAAGGCACATTAACACTTTCGAGACGTGTTGCATCCGGATTCGCGGCCTAAGGCCGCGAAACCGGATGCGACACGTCTCGAAAGTGTTAAAAAGCCTGATGACCATCCTGTAGCTATGAGAAACGCAGACCCATATGAGCGGAACCAACAAGAGGCATAAATCCATGAGTACCAGCAATTGCGGAGGCTTATGAGGATCAATGTCTCTTGCCGTTGGCTGGTGGATGGCTGTGTCTTGGCACTCACAAACCAGATAGGTGAGGCTAGCGCTGGCAGAATTGTCAGTACTCAAATTTGAGTACTGACAATTCTGCCAGCGCTAGCCTCACCTATCTGGTTTGTGAGTATCATGTATAACTCGAGGCAAAATTTGTATCGTTACATTGTTGTGTAATGTTCTGTGCATCTACTGTGGGAAATCAGGGTATTTACCCGACCACATATAGTAGCGCACCTTCATGTTTGTGTATGTATGTTTCTCCTGCCTACTTCCTAAGTTCCGGAGAAAGACATGGGTTATATAAGAGACCTGATCCATTCTTATTTAGGAATGGAAATGATTGTCTTATTCTATACCTGCGTATTTCTCTGTGGGCTGGCGATTTGGTGCCTGATAGGCGGGGGCAGGGGATCTAACTGTTGTCTGTCCAGCGCTGTGATTCCCCTTGGTTTGAGTACTGTGTCTTGGCAGAATGTGCATGTATATGAGTCATTCTTTGCTAATGGTGACAAAAAGGTGGAAACCAGAAAATTTTGTAACTCTATGTACGATTAATTAATATATACTTTTCTGAAGTTGATTGTGTCTATTACCTGAATTTTTTTTATAAATCAGTTGCCGTGATGGTTCGGGCGTCAGAGCGATTTCATTTGGAGGGGTGCTAAAAGAGTAACCTGCACACACTGTGACGCGACAGGATATTTTTAGTCCGATCTCTTGTAGCAGAATCATTCATTATCGTCCGATTACTCTGAAATTTGACAAGGCGGTAGAAAATCGGGATAATAGAAAATCCAAACCTGGGGCATCGAAGATTTTGCTTAATGTTACCATGGCAACCAATTTAAAAACATTCTGTTACCATATCCTATGTATACCGATTTTTTTTTGGGGGGTGAGAGAAATTACATTTTGCAATCATTACCACGGATTTCAAGTCGTCCATCATTTTAACAGAAAACAAAAACCAATATTACTGGTGGGCACTTACTCACTGTTCACAGAAAATGCGTTATATCTGTTTATGTCATGAACTTTAACATTGCTTGAGTTGTGCTTGTCAAACACAGACCCTTCATTGATAGCAGTATAGTTGCGGTTACTCGACAGAAACACAGCTGCTTGAAAGATAAACAAGTTAATTTGTACAGACCGTGTTTTTGCTTCATACGGTTGCCATGACAACCATATTTAAACCCGAGAAAGATTTGTGTATGTTTTACTAAATTCGAGGGTCAAATTACATGTAAATTGTGATCATGAAAGATCCAAACCGTTTTCTAGGCTAACTGAGGTTTGCACAAACCATACAGTTCCGTCCTGACCGTTGCCGACTGATGTATTGCTATTGCTTAGTTCCGTGTTTAACGTCCACGGCACCGAAGTGATAATGAACGGCCCTGACGGGCGGGTTATGGGGGGGGACAGGGAAATCTATTGCCTATAGAGTACGACCTGAACACTGATCAACTCAGGCGCACTCCAACTGTGCCACTTTGATTTACCAGGACCTTTCAACGGACATGCTATTGAACAAATCCCCCTGGAGTGTGAGTCCAGCTACCGGGGCCGGGACGGGATTCGAACCCACGACCCGGCGATTCCCTTCGCTCTCCTGCTCCGACGTTTAACCGCCTGAGCTATTTCGGACTCTAATGTGTTGCTAATTCCGTTACACTGCTTATAACAGAGCTATTTAATCCGATATTGTTGCTTACTCTTCACAATCGATGGTCTGAATGGTCACATATATGCAAAATAACTCACATATTTATGTGTTACAATGGAACGTGGAAACAAAAACATGCCTTAGACTTTTTAAATGTAGTTTCCGTGACAACTAGTGTTTTTAATGTCCAGAAACAACGGTAATGATGTTTTGCAGACTTTTTCTAGAAGCAATATACTTGGTCGATTGTAGTTAGTAAATAATCTTAACCAGACGGACTGTGATATTTATAAAGCAGCATGTCAAACATAAAGATCTCGGCATGTATCTATTAAATATATGGACTAAATCTGCTTGACTCTGTAAAGCGCTTTTCAAACTTCTTCCTGGTGGTTCAAGTGATTACTGTTGTAACAGAAAGAACATGACAAGTCATTTTTTACCTTGATCGTCCAAAAAATGAAATTTGCAACAACAACAACAGAATCAGAAAGTCAGTAACCTGCAGCCAATGCTACACGAACCGTAAACAATCTGCATACGTGCGACGCTGAGTCATCGTGTCTGATTGATCCATGTTACCTAAAATAACGTTTCGATGAATATTCGTCAAAACAAACAAGGCAATGCCGTATCCTCGGTAATACAAAATATGTTTTTCGAAGCCGAATGGAAAAGAAACAACTTCAGTTATCACAATAACGTTCATTTCGAAGTAACCTACACAAGACTGAAAATTAGAGCGCAGATCACTGAAGTCCCAACGAATTATCATCTTAGGGCACAACAAATGAACTGTGATCAATTTTGTTTTCCTTAATCGCATGAGTTAGTCATTTATCAAAGTTTAGTAAGTCACCTTAGCCTAAGATAATGCAGAAAACAGCCAATTCGAACCGATTTTCAAAGCGAGTCGAAAACGTTAGGTCAGAAGTAACCTGCAAATGGCACGTAAACGAGTGTGGACACTCCACAGTTTTGGGGCCCCCACGGACGCAAAACGTGAAACTTCTGTCGCAAAGAGTCATCAATGTTTTGATGTGTGATACGCAAACCACTGGTGTTGAAGTTTGAAAAATGCCGGCCTTGCAAGACTAAATCGTCGAAAGAAAACTTGCGGTAACCTGCGTCGCGGATGTGACGCGACACTCTAAAATAAGCTATTGAGATATATAGAATTGTTTTATTAGCTTCTACTTTTTGAAAGCAACTTATTTTAAACTCGCAAGTAATAAACAATGCAAACATGCTGGCTTGGATGGTTTCTGTCGTCTGCTCAAGATACAATTTACGAACCCGTCTTTGTGACAAACCAGTATGCAGGTCACTCCTTTGTTCACAGAAGCACTATGCAACAACAGCAGATTGTTTTTAAACTTTCTTTGTGGTTTCAGCTTTATTTACATATATAAGGAACGAACACATGGCACAACGGTTGCTGTTTGAAACACTGCACCTCTTCGTCGAGGCCCCAGTCACTGAAAATATGGTCCATCTCACTATTTTCCAGTAAGGCCTTCTTTCTCGCAGTTTTGGGAGCCATTTCAAATTTTAGCTGTCGCTTGCGGCTGCTGCCCTAGCAGAATGACTCTCGGTGTACGGTGTACTTCTCGGTACCGTTCCCTAGTCACCCATGTACCGCCCACGCATCTACCTCCCACACACTCTCACTCCTCCCACCCATTCGCTCTCATCCTCGCCTACGCACTCACTCCTTCCAGACTATCCCACCCTCTATCTCTCTCTCAATCTCCATCTCTCATCATAGCATTCCACAGTCGGGAATTCCCCCTCCTAGTCATACACAGTACTTCGGCTACCACCGCACACCGACCCCCACCCACGCATTCAGTCTTCTTTCCCTCCGTTTAAAATATGTTTATCACTCATCCCTCAAAACACCGCATAAATTTTAAGTCATACAGATCACAGTCATCAACAAAAGTAAAATAAAAATGTGAACAAAATAAATAAATGCTCACAAATACCAGTCTCAAATGCTTATGGAAGATCAACACACATACAGTTTATTAGTGTAAAAACACACGAAATAGTATTCTACCTTCTATTTTATTATTCTTTGTCAGCCTATATATAACACGTTGTATTCTGTGGCGGAGGCTTATAAGTCCAGCTTGCAATTCTTAGTGCCGGATTCGTATCCGCCCAGGCAGACAGGGTGGATCTGCAGCAGAGTCAGAAATGGATTTTATATTCTATCGCAGCCAAAATCTCCATTACTCTGGCACCAGGTGCACAAAACCCATGAGCCATTTACTGCCGGGGTAATACAAAAGCTATCCACCTGCAAGAGAGATAAACCCTCATGAGCCCCTGCAGTCGCGGGGGCTCATGATGGTTTATGTCTCTTACCAGTCCTATGTTCAGTATGCCTATGTTTGGTTCGAGTTACATTCTGTTCTTCACGCGAATGTCAGTCAGTGTGAAGCGGTTTCAGCGACGAGCTTTTTAGAGCTCAAGTTGCCCAGACAACAGGCGCGTGAACAGTGCGAAACCTTCAAGGTCTTTCCGACTACAATAGGCATAAATGACCCACTGAGGTTGCAGGAGCTCATGAATATCCATTTGTCTTTCCCATTTGAATCTGTTCTGATCTTAAGGTGGGGGCCAGTGCGAGGTGACCCTAGGATGTAACATACAAGAAGGTATCAGTAGGCCTATCCACTGATCATATCATGCCAGTTCGTGCTTGTGGAGATATGAATTATGTAAATAAATGTAAAGACGAAGGATATAGTTTTAAAAGCTGGAGAATCTTTTTGCACATTCTTTGGGAGGATGGCTATATGCAATGTCTAGTGACCGCATCGACTTTACAACTGAGCATGTATGGTTTGATTTTCAGACAGCTGGTCTGTACGCAGCAAAATATTCCCACGTGTGGCTTTGTTTCCTACACAGGTTTACGCGCGGCACACACGCATAAGGATCTATGCCTCTTTCTGACACACGCATGAGGATCTATGCCTCTTTCTGACACTACTTTGTATCCTCCTTCCTTAACCCTCTGGGTGTCGGTAGCGGTTTTAGTCGCGATGATTCCTACAGGAATCATCGCGACTAAAACCGCTACCGACACCCAAAGGGTTAACTGTACGGTTGGGGCTGTTTGACGTTGAATTAACAAAGATTTCAGAAGGAGCGTCTGTCAACACTGGCAGTGAAGGAGATAACTCATTATTAATTGTACGATTGTGGAGGCTTCGCCAAGTGATCTAATCACTTTGATCTGGTCAGGTAATTGTAACAATTGCTAACGTTTTCAGCTTCAGTAGTGATGGATGTGTTGACATCGTTTTACTCATAGATCAAACACCGTTACTCTTTCCCGGATGTTTCCCCTCCTCCTCTTCGGCTTTGTTTGCTCACTCGTCTGTCACCGCAACTGATCTCAAATCGAATAAAGGCTAATCCCTAAATCATAAATAAGTCAAACTTTGCACAGACTTCACACATTCCTTGGATTCATCCAGCCAGCCCATTGATGGTGATGATAAAGTTCATTTGTATAGTATTCGTATGGTAGAATGCTCATAGCGCTTTGTTGGAGAGAGGTTTTGTACTGAAGAGAGAAAAGAACCAATTTGAGGGGGGGGGGGGGGGGGAGGGGGGTGAAAGAAAGAGCGACAGAAGAGAACAGAGAAAAACCACAGCCACTTCAAATGAAATGTGTCTTCAACTGTCTTCGAAATGAAGGCAAGAGGCGTATATTCTCGTGGGTCCTTACAGCCGCAGGGGCTCATGAGAATCTATGCCTCTGCTCGTAAGGCGTTGTCTCATCGTCAAACAGTTTGAGGTATAAGTCCGGTATCAGAGAGGTTACGGCAGTACGCCGGACCGCGACTCCCAACAACGAACGAGAGCCGGCGTAATCACCGGGGACAAGCAGAGTCTAACCGAGATAAGCACAGACAGCACAACAAGCATCTCCAAGCGGCATAGATCCACATGAGCCCCGAGGGCTCATGCGGATCTATGCCTCTTGGAGATTCTTGGAGTGTCGCCTATGGCTTATGGCACAATCTGTTCGTCGGTATCCTCCGTGTTTTCGCTCTCGTTCGTTGCAGGGAGACGTTTATTGCAAATGTCACCTCACTGTCACCATTACGATTGAGCTACTAGGACACATGCTGCGGTTATCCAACTATTGCAGCGAAAAAGCACCTTAGTCCTAATGCCGCTCACACATTAGCGACGGAGCGTCAGATTTTCGAGCGGAACGTCAGCGGTGATACAAGATTTTGCAGCGCCGCCTTGCGTGCGAGTTCCGCCGCTAGCGACGAGGTGTCGGCAGCGTTGATGCCCGGCGTCAGAAACAAACGACGCAAGGAATAGAGCAGGTTCTATTTCTGCTGGTCACGGTAATATTTAAATGAGGTATTTGAGGCAGAAGGAGGACCGGTATTTAAAAAAAAAAAAAAAATCTTCAGCCTTCTTTGGCATTTTGTACAAAGGCAGTATGCTGAAATTTGCTTGAAATCTATTGACAGATGTGAAGAGACATGTTTGGTGCTTTGATTCATATCAGGTTTGGCTAACCAGCGCAAAATCATGTTTATAGTCAGGAAATGAGACGGCTGATGTCCCTATTTCTTTTGGATTTTGTGCATGGCAAATGTGCAGTAAGTGGGCGGTAGTGTTTTTAAGAGGATTACAAAATTAAGGGATGACTGGGACAGATTAAGGCTAACCGGGCATTTTAACAGATGGGACTGCAGGGGAGTCTAGTTGTGGTCTTTGACCTGTCAGCTTGATGCGCCACTTTTTGTGCGGATTCAGCCAGTCAGAAAGGAGATCTCGGTGCTTTTTCTCAGGAATACAAAAATGGCTGGCGCAAAAGAGGAGACTTCGAGGCTGAATTAACTTTACAGAAGTCTGGAGCATCTATTAAACTTCTGATTGAATGTATATCACGATCCATGTTACGTCCTGTTGGTGTATGAGTACAATGTGTCTAAAATTCCGCTGTTTTTCTTGTTGTAAGTCGTCAAGCGAGACAGGTCATATATGATATTTAGCTGCGACCGTCATTTGTCTGGTGTGTACGTGTGTCAAGTGCGCTCATGATGCGTGCTGCACGAGTTGCTGCTTGCTGCCGACGCCCCCGCGCTGTACTGAGCCGACGCGCCGCCAATATGCAATGGCCTAATACAAAGGGGCGCAGCCTAACGTCGTTATTTACCATATGAAAGGGGGTAACAAATTGTCCTTGACCTCATTCTCATTTAGAAATATGTTTAAATCCAACCGAAACTATCTTCGCTGTTATTCTTTGCCAACCCAGCGCTGTGGACGCGAGAACCCGACATTCACACGGCTGAGCTAGCACCCGGCAAAAAAGGTATGTGTGTGTGTATGTGTTATATATACACGGGTGTGACAGGAACGACTGTGAGGATTGCGCCAGATGCCGTGTGCTGAATGAGAAGACGACAGGAATACTATTTTTCCTGTAATTCGTAAAAGGGTTCTTTTCCATGCAGGTGTTGATTACTAAAATTTGCCGACTAATTGTTAGGTTTTCAATGTTGTCTTTCCTCAACTAAGACTCTACCGGCGGCAGTCCTTTCACACTGAATTTATGCGAGTACCCACACAAAGAGAGGTGTGCTACGGGCCCTTGTACGCAGCTACAAAGAGACTGAAGATTTAGAGCAAAAATGTTTTTCATTTAACGACATTCAAACTTTCTTTCTAGCCCTTTTGTATTTTGTATTTACACCCTTTTGAATTTGTACTTATGTATTATATTCAGCCTATTATTTTGCTTGATATAGTGCCGATGACCGGCAGATGTGACCCCAAAGAGACATTTTAATATATATATATATATATATATATATATATATATATATATATATATATATATATATATATATATATATATATATATATATATATATATATATATATATATATATATATATATATATTCTTTTAACAAAGGCGTCGCCCAAAGCCAAAAATGCACTCAATCAGAATAGCTCAAGGGACGTAATTTTTCATTAAATTCTGAGAATGCTCTTGCTACACTAATGCCATGGAATTCCAGGCTGGTAAGTTTGCATTGTGTCATCAGGACATCAGCTGCCCTTTTTGTGACCGCATCGCCTACTAGATCTAGAAAGGAGAGGGTTAGTGGGAGAGAAGGAATGACAGACCTATCATTTTAAGCCTTCCACTGAACACCTACTACATAAAGTGGTAGGGACTACCCCCAGGCGCCCCGCAACCCGCTGGAGAATATCCAGTCCTTCCCCCGAGAGGGGAGGCTAGTGCATGAATATTCCCAAACAGATCTTGGACCTGCTGGATAGATTTAAGTTTTTGCCGCCTACAACCGGTTTCGCCCCAAGAGGGGGCTCTTCAGGTAGGCATACGGCGGATCCTGAAATTGCAAACACAACGCATGTACGAGAAGCTGCCTCCAGAATTTGACTGGTAGCACCGTCAGTACAGCGTGTAAATGCATCCCGAAAACTTTATGAGGTGTTGCAGTGGAAGAAGACAGACTAATGCCTACCTGAAGAGCCCCCTCTTGGGGCGAAACCGGTTGTAGGCGGCAAAAACTTAAATCTATCCAGCAGGTCCAAGATCTGTTTGGGAATATTCATGCACTAGCCTCCCCTCTCGGGAGGAGGACTGGATATTCTCCAGCGGGTTGCGGGGCGCCTGGGGGTAGTCCCTACTACTTTATGTAGTAGGTGTTCAGTGGAAGGCTTAAAATGATAGGTCTGTCATTCCTTCTCTCCCACTAACCCTCTCCTTTCTAGATCTAGTAGGCGATGCGGTCACAAAAAGGGCAGCTGATGTCCTGATGACACAATGCAAGCTTACCAGCCTGGAATTCCATGGCATTAGCGTAGCAAGAGCATTCTCAGAATTTAATGAAATATTATATATATATATATATATATATATATATATATATATATATATATATATATATATATATATATATATATATATATATATATATATATATATTATATATATATATATATATATATATATATATATATATATATATATATATATATATATATATATATATATATATATGAATGAATAAAACCAGACCAAGAAAGCTGGCACCACACACTCCAAATATGGATCCAAGCATTAGTGAAATACTTAAAATGTGAAGAAAGGATCCACAGATACCACGTAGTTTAGAAGGAGTTACACTTTTATTCTATGCACAAATTTTCGCCTCTCAGCGAGGGCTTCTTCAGGGGAATGCCCAGGTAACAGGTCTTGGCTTGACTTCGCGAACGAAGATTTTATAGGAGTTGCCCACGGCGTCTGCAGGCTTGTTCGTGGCTGCGGAGGCCAATCCGAGACAGGCAGGTTCGACCGCAGTGGCTGCAGGGGAAGGTATGGCCAGGGTTCTGAGCTGCGGCATCTCTGTTTTTTCTCCTGAGCCGCTTGTCCTTAAGGCTAGCTCTGTGAGAGTCCTCAAAGGAGACAGCTGCCTTGTAAATGGTGGAGCGCCAGGTGTCACGGTCCGCAGCAAGCGAAGACCACTGGTGGTGGTCGATTTGGCAGGCACTAAGTGACTTCTTGAGACAGTCTTTGTATCTCTTCTTTGGTGCCCCTCTGTCACGGTGTCCAGTAGCAAGCTCGCCGAACAGGGTGATCTTTGGTAGGCGATGATCCTCCATTCTGGAGACATGCCCCGCCCAGCGGAGCTGTGTCCGCAGCAGCAAAGCCTCGATGCTCACAGTTTCAGCCTGTTCAAGGACCTCGACGTTGGTGACATAGTCACTCCAGTGAATGCCCAGGATGGTACGCAGGCAGCGCTGGTGGAAGCGTTCGAGGAGTCGTAGTTGGCTGCGGTAGAGGGCCCAGGACTCGGAACCATACAGCAGGGTGGTGAGGACCACAGCTCTGTACACGCTGATCTTGGTGCCTGTTTTCAGCTGTTGATTGTGCCACACCCGCTTGAAAAGTCGCCCGAAAGCGCTGTTCGCTTTTGCCAGCCTGCTGTCAAGCTCCTTGTCCAGCTTTGCGTCCGACGTGATAATGCAGCCAAGGTAAGTAAACTGGTGCACTGACTTTAGTTCAGACTCGCCAATGGTGATGTGAGGAGGGCGATACACTGTCTTGGGTGCCGGCTGATGGAGGACCTCTGTCTTTTTCAGACTGACCTCGAGTCCAAAGAGCTGGGCAGCATCTGCGAAGCAAGACGTGATGCGCTGCAGGGCTCTCTCTGTGTGTGCAACGAGGGCAGCATCATCAGCAAAAAGCAGCTCACGAATCAGTTGGTCTAGGGTTTTCGTGTGGGCCTGCAGTCGTCTGAGGTTGAACAGGCTGCCATCGAGACGATACCTGATGTACACTGCATCGTCATCATCGAGGTCCACTGTGGCCTGCTTCAACATCATGCTAAAAAAGATGGTGAAGAGGGTCGGTGCCAGCACGCAGCCCTGTTTTACGCCGTTGAGAATAGGGAATGGTTCTGAGAGGTCATTGTTGAGTCTGACCTGGCCTTGCTGGTCCAGTGTGTAAAGTGGGTTCGAATAAAATAGTTCAAGGGTGGTGCAAGAATAGCTTGGTGTCACTAGTGTCCTCTCCTCCTCCAGCCGCCGGCGGGGTAAGACGTGTAAGTCTTAGCTCCGTCGTGCAGCCAACCGTGACGCTTTGGATTGCTTGATATACTGTGTACTATGTGTTTTTCTATGTAAGCTGTGGACTTTCTTATACTTTTTAAACATTATTCCAGTGGACGTGCATACTAACTATCATCACACGGATATCCTAATGCTTGTGTTGTGAGTTTGAGAAGTGTGCAGGACAAAGCACACTATTTTCCCCGGATGATATCATATTGTGTACGTGTGATGCGAGTTGTGCCCAGACTGAAGCCAGTCTTTGTCCGTCGTGCAAGGTAAATCCGATCATACGAACTATCACTTTACGATATTCTTCTCGTAATTTTGAACGCATCGTCATCCACTTTGTTTTCTGGAACTCATTGAATATAGTAGAACTTACGCCTGCCATTGTCTATATTTTTCGTTCAATTATATATTTCATCCCTTGCACTGTCAGTAACTGTGAGGAGTTAGACTGTGACTAGAGCAGTCTATTGCTGAACTTCAGATCTAAGCCGAGCCAATGTTTGCTTTTCGGCTTACTGACTCTGTGACACGATGCTGTATCGTCTCCACCAGACTCCACTCCTGTCAGCCCTGCAGACACGCTGGCACTTCCTGAGGGGTGTCACAATGTTTGCTGATCCCACCACCCTCCACACCTACCCTTGTTTCTAACTTTCTAAAGTTGGCGCTGAGTGCCCGGTTACAGCATACCACCAAGTCCGAGTCGCGATGGCATCTTCATCCCTCTCTCTAAGTGTCGTGACGCAAGACCCCACCCTCGCCAATCCCTTTAAGAGAGAAAACCCGGTGCTAAAGGACACTGCGTGCGGCCAGCAAACGCGTTTCTACAGCAACGGCCCCAATGGCGTCATCACCCTCAAGCGCTGGCGAACTGCCCTCTACCACCGCTACGTCAACCTGCTCCAGGCAAGAGGCGGTTACACTGTACTCACAAACCAGATAGGTGAGGCTAGCGCTGGCAGAATTGTCAGTACTCAAACCAAGGGGAATCACAGCGCTGGACAGACAACAGTTAGATCCCCTGCCCCCGCCTATCAGGCACCCAATCGCCAGCCCACAGAGAAATACGCAGGTATAGAATAAGACAATCATTTCCATTCCTAGTAAGAATGGATCAGGTCTCTTATATAACCCATGTCTTTCTCCGGAACTTAGGAAGTAGGCAGGAGAAACATACATACACAAACATGAAGGTGCGCTACTATATGTGGTCGGGTAAATACCCTGATTTCCCACAGCAGATGCACAGAACATTACACAACAATGTAACGATACAAATTTTGCCTCGAGTTATACACGATACTCACAAACCAGATAGGTGAGGCTAGCGCTGGCAGAATTGTCAGTACTCAAACCAAGGGGAATCACAGCGCTGGACAGACAACAGTTAGATCCCCTGCCCCCGCCTATCAGGCACCCAATCGCCAGCCCACAGAGAAATACGCAGGTATAGAATAAGACAATCATTTCCATTCCTAGTAAGAATGGATCAGGTCTCTTATATAACCCATGTCTTTCTCCGGAACTTAGGAAGTAGGCAGGAGAAACATACATACACAAACATGAAGGTGCGCTACTATATGTGGTCGGGTAAATACCCTGATTTCCCACAGCAGATGCACAGAACATTACACAACAATGTAACGATACAAATTTTGCCTCGAGTTATACACGATACTCACAAACCAGATAGGTGAGGCTAGCGCTGGCAGAATTGTCAGTACTCAAACCAAGGGGAATCACAGCGCTGGACAGACAACAGTTAGATCCCCTGCCCCCGCCTATCAGGCACCCAATCGCCAGCCCACAGAGAAATACGCAGGTATAGAATAAGACAATCATTTCCATTCCTAGTAAGAATGGATCAGGTCTCTTATATAACCCATGTCTTTCTCCGGAACTTAGGAAGTAGGCAGGAGAAACATACATACACAAACATGAAGGTGCGCTACTATATGTGGTCGGGTAAATACCCTGATTTCCCACAGCAGATGCACAGAACATTACACAACTAACTAACTGTTGTCTGTCCAGCGCTGTGATTCCCCTTGGTTTGAGTACTGGTTACACTGTAGTCTGGAGGGACACAGACGCCAGAAATGAACCTGTAGAGTGTGGTGACTCCTACCTGGATTGTTCCAATCCTGACATTCCCGATGACTTGGGAAAAACATTCATACAAATCAGGGGGAGAGCAAAACCAAAAATCACCATCACCCTCTACTTCCACGTGCGTCGCAAGACTGGCGGCACCTGTCTCATTCAGGGACACAACAAGGACACGTGGGTCCTAAGCGAATATGACTCTTTGTGTACATTCGTACAACAGCTGAAAGACGGCTGCGCAGACCCTGCTGACAATGTCCCTGTTGACATGCCGCGTGACCAGTCATGCGATCCCACCATCTCCCCGATAGTATCATTCCCAGACACCCCTCCTCGGGCAATTTTGGACTCATCCCTCCCCTTAATCGGATTGGAGGCTGACGACTCTACCTCCCTATCGCCGATTGTTCAGTCCTGTAACCCTCGGAACAGCTCCGCTAATCTTGTCCCCGAGCCTCTGACCGTGACCACCGTCAGCGCTGTGAGTGACATGACCAGTGACGGCCCGCCTACCCCGCCCTCCATCCCACACCCCTCCTCCAGCGGGCCACATCTACGGGATGATCTCCACTCCACCCTCTCTGATCACTCTGATGTTCCTGCCAGTCAGTCCCTTGCCACTACCCCCTCCACACCCGAACCTGCCCCCTCCACACCAAGTCCTGTCAGCCATATTGTTACCCAAGTGGCGTCTACGGGTGACGTCACCACCGAGGACTTGACCTCGCCCGGGTTACCCGTCTCGTGCACTCAGGTGGATTCTGATTATAGCGAGCTGGTGGTGTCCGGTGTCCGAGACGAAAAGCCGCTTATCATCCTAAAGCTGCAGACCCAACTCTGCAACAGCCAGGCCGCCGTCGAGGCTCTCCATCAAGAGTTGTGTCAGCTGAGAACTGTCACTATGCTAAATATTAAGCAGATTGACAGTAAGGTGTGCGAGTCCGCGGTGAAGATGGCAAATGACCTCCGGATGTTAGAGTCTTGTATGTGTGGCAAGATGTCCCACTTACATGATCAAATGACAAACATGGCAGAATTTCACTGTCTCGTCGACGACACTCTGCAAAGACTGAACTCTGAACAAGGGCTACCTCTGGCCTCTGGCCAAACCCCCCAACTACTAGTGTCAACAACGCCTGAAGGCTCTATGCCCGTAAACAGTGATACAATCATTAGTATGAAGCCTGTGTCCACTACAGCTGGTGATGTGATCCCAGTAAGGATTACCGTTCCTAAGAACAACCCTCCGAGTAGCCAGAAAGAGCAAGCCCCAGGGAGTGCGGTTATTACGGTCAACGTTGCCTCCCCTATCGCAGACAGCCACCGTGAGGGGAGCGGGCCGTCTCAGCCTGGCCAGCGGCAAGGGGGCGGTAATCGGATTGCCGGGAGCCAGCAGCAGCGCAAGGACTTTCTTCCGTGCGAGCGGGTCTTTGATCACAACGTAGAGGTAGACACAACCACGCTCGTCATCGGGGACTCCGTCGTGCGAAACTTCAAGGGAGAGAAGATGACCATGTACCAGGGCGAAAAGGTACAGGTCATCTCAATATCCGGCCTGCAAATCTCCCACTTGACTGACTGGCTCAAGCAGCAGCCGCAGTCACCCCGCGTCCAACTGGTCACCTTCCACGTAGGGGTGAACGATTGCAAGACGCATGAAATCACCAGTCAGCAGTGGGAGAGACTGGTCACTTCTTGCAAAGGCGTGTTCCCCAAAGCAAGCATCCAGGCCTCATCCATCTTGCCTGCTGCCCAGGGGAAAAACTCTCGCCTTAACCAACGTATTTCCCCCTCCAACGCAAATCTGTGCCACGTGGCAAAGAAGATGCGCGCTATCTTTGTTGACAATGCGGGCGTGTTCCTAGCCCCAAGCGGTCTTCCCCGGAAGGCGCTGTACCGTGTGGACAACAAAGGCCGACTTGACCCCATTCATCCATCCCACGTGGGAACCCGGAGGCTTGCCGGCAATATCAAGTACGGTGGTCCAGCTGTCAACCAGGCTGATGCAATTACTCACCAGCACAGAAGCTCTCAGGCGACCACTAAGACGAAACTCTACTCAGAGGCCTTAGCTGGTGGTAGCTTGAATGTACAGAGTGGCACTTCCACTTCTGACACTATTGTATCCGGTTCTGCTGGTCCCACATCACCAGTACAACTACCTCTACGCCAGGAGCCTCAACCACAGGACCATGAACAACTTCAACAGCAGGAGCAGCTGCAGCTACAACAGGCGCAGCAACAACATTTACAACAGGAGCAGCAACATCTACAACAGATGCCCTTCATGCCGGTTCCTGACTGGCAGCAACTCCAGTACCATCATCTGCTGCAAATACATACCAACTCTTCAACTGCAGCACCCTGGCAACAACCACAGTACCCGGATGGTTGCCATGGTGTGTGGTCGAATCATCGCCCAGCAACCAGTGTATCTGCTTATCCGGTTAATAGTCTGCCACCGTACCACCAGTTATGCCAGGTGCCCACAGCGAATGGTGCCAATGGATACGTCAGCTACTTACGCGGTTGGTAATTCAGTGTCGTGTGATCAGTGATCCTTCACCGTTGTGCTTCGCAGATTTCATCGTGGGTGTGTGAGGCAGTTCATTATTACGTCAGTGTTACGTGTGCTTCTTTATATACGGTTCTTCTGCGTTCGCTTGTGATTTATTCCAAAGCAGTGATTGACTGTGTGCCTCAAATTCTGTGATTTTCTCGCCTGGTTTGATTACCAAAGCTCCGCTAAGTTTTCATTGTGACAGTACGGTTTCAAGTGTTCAGCCTACGATACTTCACATCGCAGGCTACACCATTTGTTCATTTATTTAGACAGCTTGCGCAGCATTAATACGTGGATACACTATTAATCAAAAGCGATCTTCATTTGATAACGCTGTGTTGGACACCATTTGTGACGTTTTGATACGAGGTGCTATAACTTCAGCCGCGCTTTACTGCATTGAAACTTTATTCCCTATTCCCTCTGTTTATATATTTTTTGTATTGTGTTGCACTTCATTTGGGAAAGTTAAAATTCAACATGACCCATAATGCTCAGACACACGGAAGCCTTCAAACTGGTCACTTGAACATCTACCATCTTTTTAACAAGGTGGCCGATTTGAATGTTTTTCTAAACTCGTCTGAACCATTCCACCTGTTTGGTCTTAGTGAGACGCGACTTAACTCCGACATAAGCGATGAAGCCGTTCACATACCTAACTTTAGCATCACTCGACGTGACCCTCGTGTACTTGGTCAGACTGGGCTTGCCGTTTACATCCATAACTCAGTCCAACATTTAGTAAAAAGGTGTGAGGACATAGAAACTCCGGAAGTTGAGTGCATTTGGTTGGAATTTAGGGCTCCAAAAACTAAACCCGTCTTCATCGGCTTTTGTTATCGTAACCCATCAGCCAAGTTTGAATGGTACGACGATTTCTTGCATGCAGTAGAAAAAGTTGGCCTACCTAACTGTGATGCGTTGCTACTAGGCGACTTTAACATAGATATGTTAAAGCCCCATACCGCGTGGGATTGCATCACCACACAAACCGGCTTAGAACAATTAGTTTCGGCCCCTACTAGGATCACAAAAACAACCGCAACACTCATTGATCACATTTACACCAACCGTCCCCTTAGTGTGTTCAATGTTAGTGTTCCTGACCTCAGCATCAGTGATCACTTTCCTACTGTGTGTTCCTGGTTAACAAAACTGCCAGTGCATCGTAAGAACGGGCACACAACTATAACGTACCGCTCATTTAAACAGTTTAATCAGTCTGCTTTTCTAGCAGACCTTGATCAAACACCATTTAATGTCGTTAATAACGAAACTGACCCTGAAAAGGCTCTGACTATTTGGTATCGACTCTTTACAAGAGTACTTAACAAACACGCCCCTCTACGGCAAAAGCGGGTAAAAAAACCACACGTTACCGCCTTGGCTAAGGCAAGGAATAATTGAAGCTATGAAATTGAGAAATGACTTAAGAAGACACAAGCTATTTAACGAATACAAAAAACAACGTAACCGTGTCAAGTCTATGGTACGCAGGGCTCAAAAGTCTCTCTTTGAACGAATGATTAAAGAAGACAGAGATACTGCCGCACTCTGGCGCGCAGTTAATCTCATCACCCGAGGTAACAGCAAGAAATCGTCAGCCATTCCTTCTAGTATTACTGCAGACATCTTTAACAAACATTTTTTGTCTGTTGCCGAGTCAATCATACCCTCAAGCGGAAAAACGTCTTACACATGCCCGGAGTCCCTGCTTAACTTCTGTAAGCAGAAGACTAAGGACAAACCCCCCTTCTCTATACCGCCTCTAGCTGTGTATGAAGTAGGAAAACTGATCGGGTCACTGAAAAACAAAAAATCATCGGGACCTGACGAGATCAGTCCTAAAATCCTGAAACTGTCCCTTCCCTATACAGTAGAATCGTTAACGTATATTTATAACTTATGCATCCAACAAAATATATTTCCATCAGAACTGAAGCAAGCCAAGGTTATCCCTTTGCCTAAATCAAAAGATCTGTCTGATGTTAATAACTATAGACCCATCTCAATATTATCCAGCCTTTCCAAACCTCTTGAAAGACACGTGCACAAACACCTTTATCAATATTTGGAGAGTCGTAGTCTATTGCACGTATTTCAGTCCGGCTTTCGCCCCAAGCATTCTTGCCACACGGCACTAACAAGACTTATTGATGCGTGGCTAGCATCCATAAATAACTCCCAAATAACTGGGTCGATCTTTATTGATTTTAAGAAAGCTTTTGACCTTGTAAATCATAACATTCTTTTGTCAAAACTTCAAGCATATCTTTGCAATGCAGGTGCTGTCTCATTGTTCACTTCATATTTAAGCGGAAGGAAGCAAAGAGTACTGTTAAATGGATCCTACTCCTCGTATGGTCACGTCAAAAGCGGCGTGCCTCAGGGCTCTGTCCTCGGGCCATTGCTGTTCTGCATATTTATCAATGACCTTCCACTACATATTAGTTGCCGCGATATTTCTTGTGACATGTTTGCTGATGACTGCACACTACACACTCCTCACAAAAATGTAGCTGCAATTAACACGCGTCTGCAGGAAAGCCTGCGCGAGGTCACCGACTGGTGTCATTCCAACTCCATGTCCCTGAATCTGTCAAAAACAGAATGCATGGTTATAACCACACGTCAAAAGCACCAGCTATGCCCGCTCTCTCTTAGTCTGTCTATAAACGGCAGCCCAATTGAGCAAGTATCACACCACCGCCTCTTGGGGGTCACTATAGATGATCAGCTTAAATGGCAACTGCATATTAATAATGTGTGCAAAAGAGTTTCCAGAAGCCTGTATATGTTGTCAAAATTGAAAACAATTACTGACACAGATACGCGTCTTCTTTTCTACAATGCTCATGTCAAGTCGCACATAGACTATGCATCAACAGTGTGGGATGGTTCTAGTGATGTACATTTGAAGAGGCTGAACTCCCTACATAGGAGAGCTGCTAAGCTTATATTTCCCGATCCCGAACTCTCAACTGACGAAAAGCTTAAAACTTTAAAAATTCTCCCTCTATCCCAGCACTTTCAGTTCAATAAAGGTGTATTGATGTACAAGCTGTACAAGCAATCATGTCCACTGTACTTGAGTTCTTTTTTCTCAGAACGGACATCTGTAGCTTCTAGACATGGACAACAATTCAAAGTACCCCTGCCGCGTATTGATTTATTCAAAACCAGCTTGTCATTCTCGGGAAGTTCATTCTGGAATTCTATTCCTGCAGAAATTAGAAACGCAAAGACGCTCACCTAATATAGGGACAGCCTCTTCAAACACCTAGAATCTCTGACGTAATCAAATCATTACAGTATTGGGATAACTTACACGTGTGTTCAGATGTGTACATGTGCGTGCTTGTGTGTGTGTATGTATGTGTGTGTGTATGTGTGTGTATGTGTGCGAGAGAGAGAGAGAGAGAGAGAGAGAGAGAGAGAGAGAGAGAGAGAGAGAGAGAGAGAGAGAGAGAGAGAGTCCCTTTTTCCCATAGCCGTACCATAATATTTGAATGCCAAAGAGTACCTTTGAATACTGCATGTACTGTGTATAATGTTTTTGCCTTCATATGTGTGTGCTCGATATGTTGGGCGCGCGCTCGCGTATGTGTGTGTGTGTGTGTGTGTGTGTGTGTGTGTGTGTGTGTGTGTGTGTGTGTGTGTGTACTGTATGTGTGACTGTGTGTGTGTGTGTGTGCGCGTGCGTGCATGCGGCTGTGTGTGTGTGTATGTGTGTGTGTGTGTCGGCGTGAGAGAGAGAGAGAGAGAGAGGGGGGGGGGGAGAGATAGCACCTGCATTCATATTTGCCCTTGCTGTATGAACTTTAATGTACTTAATGATTCTTTGTTTATTGCTTTACTTTGTATTTTTACTCATTTTATACTTTTGTGCGTACGCGTATGCGGGTAGGTATGTCTGGAGTGCGTGTCCGAGAGCGTGTGTTTGTTTTTGTGCGTATGTGCCTGAGTGCGTGCGTGTGTAAGTGTGTGTGTGTGTGTGTGTGTGTGTGTGTGTGTGAGTGTTCGTGCGTGTGTGCATGCGTACTGAATTGCGGTGTACATGTGTGTGTGTGTGTGTGTGTGTGTGTGTGTGTGTGCGTGCGTGCATGCGCGGGTTGCGATGTGCATGCGTGCGTACCTGAGTGTGTGTGTGGGTATGTGTGTGTGTATGTGCGTGGTGCGTGCGTGCGTGAGCGAATGTAGCAGTGCATGCAGCAGTGTGTGGTATGTGTATGTTTACATGTCTATGTCACTTATGTAGTAGATGTAGCAACGGCAAGTTTGAAAACTGGTCCTGTTACCAATAACTTCTACCGTTGGAAAATAAAGGTTCATTGTTCATTGTTCATTGTTCATAGGTGCCAAGCTTTTCTGGCACCACCCTTGAACGAAAGCCATTGGTCTATATCCTTACCTCTGTAAGTACTATAATGTAGCTTGCATATGGCAGTGTACAAATTTGAAGATTTTAGCCTCAGTATGATACAAGTTATTTTGACACAGATCATGTTCGTTGTGATTCAGGTCAGAAGGTTTGAGCTTGATTTCCTTTATGAAAACAGACCTGCCAACCACTACGATTTTGATTTTGACGTATTTGCGTACGCCTTTTTGTGTTGTTTTCGGTTTGTAGTCGGTAAGAGCATGCGCCGGTTTTGGGGCCAATGAGAACGAGCGCACCGAACTTCCGGTTTTCCCAGTGTGCATCATTTCATTCCCAAAGTACGTCAGATAAACAACGGTCTGAACCATGCCGAAGAGAAAGGCGCCCAAATCGAAAAATGCACCTGAAAAGAAGAAAGTTTGTACCAGCCAGCCAAAGTTCCAATCGCTATATATAAGGCAAATTTCTGTCGTGCTTTCACTCTAACAGATAATAAAGTTGTATTGTATTGTATACTGAGAAATTTCCGTGCATCAAGCGTTCGGCGTTTGAAGCGAACAGTAACTTAAGTGCTAAACTACTCTTGACATCTCCTAAACTACTACCACTTATCCAAGATGCTACTACCATAGCTGTGTAGGGGTTGGCAGGTCTGTGAAAATAGTGGAGGAATAAAAACAAATGTTATTGGTAGCAGTGATTTGCTACCCTTGTAGGCCGGAGGCCTCTTGTCGATCTATCGCGATGGAGCTACGTACATCCGATTTACACACCTAATCTTCCCCTTTCCCCCCCCCCCACCGGCACCTGGGCAATCCCCCATATGCGCAGAAACACCCTGCCACAACACTGCACTCGAGTTCGCCTGTTTTTCTTGACACCCCTTGTTGCAGCCCAGTCCCTGTTGCCCCGACCAGTATCTCGCGCCGCCAACTGCTGTAAATCTACAAGGCTTAGTCGTTTGTCGAGAGTCTAACCCCTAACGAACTCTTCACGCGTACAAGTACTCCCCCCCCCGCCTACAACTCCTCTAGTGCACACTCAATTTGACAAAATTTTATAATCCCGTTAAGTTTGAGTATAAGAGAATTACAAAATTCGTGCGCTCAATAAAGATACCGATACGTATTAGCGTAAGATCACCGTGCTTAGACATACACCCTGGCCTTGCTAGACCTGCGCGTCCTGTAACCAAACACTGACTACAGCCCTTCTCGTTTAATCCCGTGTCTGTAGTGACATATTTATCGCAGAGACTGTTACCGGCCCTCCAAACGCATACGCTTCGTGCAATGTGAAGTATTCGTCCACCTCACGCCTTTCCTATTAGGTGCCGTCCCTACATTAGCTGACCGAGAGTGCATGGCAAACCCTATATGAGTGAAGCATCATCGAGTAATTGTAACGCGCGCTTGACACGGTGGGCACTGCCAGCTCATCAATAGGGCCCGCCAGCCTCTGCCCCCTTATTTATCTACCAAGTAATTGTCTTTATCGTGCGGTGGGGATGGTTATTTGATAGGGTTCGTACGGTTTTATGTTCGCTTAATTGTTTGTTTGATTAATATGTACGAGGCTTAGCTTCTACATGGCTCATGCTTGTCTTCATTAGTTATGTACATCCGTGCAGTGACACTTTTATCTACGATGACACTCTAAGGAATGTAATGCTATAATATAAGTCGATTCCTGTCACTAGAGTATCATAAATGCTTCGTCTATTTGCTATTCTTCTTCGAGCGTCGGTCGTTGCTCGCTAAATTTCCATTGTTTAGCAATTGACGTTCAATTAGTGTACTGATTAGTGGGTATTCGGTGTTACGTGCGGTGGTCTGCATTTTATGGAGAGGCGACTTTTATCTGTCATATATATATCATTTCATCCCAGCTCCTGCCTAACTTGCCGCCAACCCAAACCCGCTGTGTAATAAGTTGAGTAAATCCCCAGAGTTCCATCATCCCCT
Source organism: Semisulcospira habei (assembly GCA_036245525.1). NCBI lineage: Eukaryota > Metazoa > Mollusca > Gastropoda > Semisulcospiridae > Semisulcospira > Semisulcospira habei. Next base: position 175,169,485 of record BTPG01000003.1, on the reverse strand, counting down.
ATCCCTTATGAAGTTTCCACTTGTTTGGTCCGCCGTCAGGTGCCCACATCACGCCAAGTCACGGCAACCTGGCGTGATTGAGGCCGACGTGATAAAGCTTGATGCTGTCCGGTATGTTCTGCTGCATGCTATACTGGCCGCGACCCCATATAACACGTGAAACAGATGGGTCGGTTGCGTTCCTTATTGTATCCTGCTGGTGGGCTGTTAGCTTGGCCTGTCTTCTGATGCTTATATAGCGCAAGACCGGTAATCATGTATTATTTGGAATGTAATGTTATGATTCTCTATGAAGTTTTGTCAAGTTTTTAACTGAAAGGCCGTAACAACTTGTTGTAGACTAAAAAACCCCTAAGCCACTCTCCCATAGGCCATCCCAGCATCAGATAAATGCCCTATCATAAAACCAACTAAATATTCAGTGTGTCACATCCCAATAAGACGCCAATTCCGCCTAAAGCTATCTGCTAGCCACACCCCCGTCTTGTGCGCGCTGCTGCCCCACCGATATTTAATTCCGCGTCACAATGCTCATAATATCCCCCACGCCCCAAGACCCACAAGAAAGACCGTCAAATGACTAATAGCAGAAAATCATCATCCCCTCCATCCGTCCGCCCCCCCTCCCCAGACAGCCTACCCCCCGACATCAGTGACCCCAGACCCCATCTAACATCCATTACCCCCAGAGCCCCCCCCCTCTGTCAACCACTATACCCCCAAAAGGCAACTAAATATCCCAATCACCGCCAGAGTCCCAAAATAGACCTCGAGCAGAAGAAGAGTTCGCAGATAGAACATACCCCATTACTAGCTCATGTCTACTACGAAAATTACGAATCTTTATATATTTGCATCTTCAATTAATTTTAATTGCTATCATTCTCGTTCATTGTTATTGTTTTATTGGCCAAGACCTTGTCGATATGGAATAAGATAATAAGGGAAGCATTAGGGCGGGGACCTACGGCGCGCCTAGTCCTGCTCCTTTGTTTCTTTGTCACTCACTATAAACGCCCCAAGTGTCACTGTCTGAAATATAAAAAATATATTAAATTATACGATATTCTCGCTACTTGTGTATTTGCTTCAGATATTATTTTCTGTTTCTTGATCATTTCTTATACGTTATATTCTGATGTGCTTATCACTTGAGTTCAGTCTTTCCTTTTGATGTCAGCAGCTTCGGTTTCGATCTAATGGCGAGGTATCGATTGGGCCGTTTGTATGGTTCGTGTCTACACAGGATGTCCCTTGTAGGCATGGCTGGCTAGACTGATGTGGTTGCCCCCCCCCCCCCCCCCACCCCCCCTGCTAATGGCACAGCGGCACATGGATAGCCATTGATACGCCTTTGATGCGGCAGGTGATAGCAAGCAGGGAGCTTGGTTTAGTGGCCTGGACGGCATTTCTATCCCTCATCTCGAAGTGTGTCCAGCCGTTGACTTCATGTATGCGTCGGTGTGTCCGGCATCACGATTGCTGGGGAGTCCATCATGACATAGGGCCAGTAAATCTACTGTGTGTTACTTCCGTGCTCATCTGATCATGAAAATATTTCATGCAAAGTCAAGTTACGGCAGTTTTGCTTGAATATCTGCATGTATTGTGCGGGCCTAGCGTCTTTCCTTTGTGTCCTTCAATGAGAACCTCCATGCCACTGGAGCATGATTTCGTCGTACATTTTATTGTGTGCCTGTATTGTGCTCTAGTCAGTAGATTATCTGTGTATTGTCAATTGAGGAGAAACGTGACACAATAAGTTTTCCACACTCTCGGCGCAGCTAAGGTGCACATCAGGGGGAACTAGTGATGCTGCGGGGTGGTTAGGGCGTTATGAGCACCCGGCACCACCCCCCGGTGCGCGCGCGCCCAGCTTGGGGTGAACGGGGTAGGCGTGCACCGTGGAACATATTTGCGGGTATTGCCGGGTTTGCCTCCGCAACCTCTCGGGGATTAAAGTCGCTACACTGTGTTTGCTACCTCTCTCTTTGTCTCTTTTTTACCTCTCCCGGTAACTATCTTAGCGCGTTCGTCTCTCAAGCGAGGGACACCTGGCCACTCCGAACCTGCCCACTTTTGATGATTGAAAAAATATCGATAATGCCTGCACATTCCCCCCCCCTCAACCCTCTACAGCCTCCTGATACCCAACTCACCCCGCCTGGCCTACTATGTCTCGCTGCATCATCCCCCCCCCCCCCAGGCCCAAGCACCCACCCTCCGATCCGCCCGACCATCACCCTCCCCACTGACCCCCATCTCCCCCGGTGCCCCCCCTCCCGCCCCGGGATTGCGTCCGCGGCACCTGCCGGCCCCCCCCGGCCCCCCCCCCCCCCCCCCCCCCTCCCCCGTGCCCCCGGGCGCCCCCCCCCCCCCCCGGCCGTGGGGTGCCCCCCCCCCTGGCGGGCCTGCCCCCCCCTGCCCCTGGCCCCCCGGGCGGGCCTTCCCCCGTCCCCCCCCCCCCCCCCCCCCCGTCCCGCCCGTGGGCTCCCGCTATGCCCCGCCCCCCCCCCCCCCCCCCGCCCCCCCCCCGGGCTGGGCTTTCGAACGCCAGGGGCGAAGGCCGGTAGCCCAGCAGAAGGAACCCCCCCAGGCAAGCCCCGGAAAGGGGCCTCGGCCAGCACCCCCGGAGCCCCCCAGCCCGCCCGCACCGCCCCAAGGAGCTGGGAGGGGGGGAGAGGAAACAAATCAGCGGGGAAGAAAGGAAAGCCCCGCCCGGAACGGGGCGGGAGGAACCAAAATCCTCGTACATCTCCACCTGCCCCCTCGTTATTTTGCGTGCGCCTGTTGCATACCTCTCTAGTCTCAGGTTCCATCCCAGGACGGCTCTGGCTCCATTTGCTCCAACTGGAGGGAAAAGAGAAAAGATAAGAAAAGAAAGAAAAAAAAAAAAAGAAAAAAAAAGAAAGATAGAAAAAAAGGAAGAAACAAGAAAGAGAAAAGAAAAAAGAAAGAGAAAAGAAAAAGAGAAAAAGAAAAGAAAGGAAAGAAGAAAGAAAGAAGGAAAAAGAGAAGGGAAGAAAGGGAAAGGAGAAAGAAAAAAGAGAAGAGAAAGGAAGGGCAAAAAGAGAAAAGAAACAAGTAAAAAGGAAAAGAAAAAAGAAGAGGAAAAAGAACAGGAAGGAAGAAAAAAGGAGAAAAAGAAAGAACATAGAAAAAGGAAGAGAAAAGGAAGAAGGAAAGAAGAAAGAAAGAGGGAAAGAAAGAAAAGAAAAAAGAAAAAAAAAGGAAAGAAGGAAAAGAAAGGAAAGGAGAAAAAGAAAAAGAGGAAAGGAAAAAAGAAGAGAAAAGAAAAAAGGAAAAAAAAAGAGGAAAAAGAGGAAGATGGATAAGAAGAAAGAAGAGAGGAAAAGGGAAGAAAAAATAAAATCAAAGAGGAAAAGAAGAAGAGGATAAAAGAAAGAAAGAAGAAAAAAGAAACGTTAGCTACCACCCCCGCCCCGACACAACCACATCGCATTCGCTTAAACAAACAAGCAAAGAATACACCTGCGAAACAACTAACCTGTGCTGAAAAAGAAAATGATTAAACCCCTAATAACTTAACCAATCTCCCCCCCACTCTACCCGAGAGATTTACAATTCACACAAAAGATAACAACAAAACCGCCTCCAAACAAGAGAATACCCACTAAAATACGCGATATAGTTACTAAAAACGCATCACCCTCCCCCGCAAATACTTCCCATTACCCAATAACGACCCCCCTAGAGAATAACCCCCCCTAATTTAAAATAAATCCTAGACTAGATAGAGACAATTACTATCCCCAAAAAAAGAAGATAGCCACCACCCTCGCAAAAACCCCAAAAAGCCGATCCCCACCCACCGAACCAACCCTACGCATTTATAAGTACCAGCTGTCCAAATACATCCAAATAAAACATCCCCCCCCCCCCCTCCCCCCCCCCGCCCCCCACCCCGATACCCCCCCCTCCACTACCCGAGCACCGCTATCCAGACATCCATGTATCACAATCCACTGAACCCCCCCCAAAATACTCCAGGCTAATGCAACACAATAGTGAAAAAGAACAATATACGCCCGACCCCCAGACAAAAAAGATAACCACAAAACCTCTAGAAGAAGTGAGAATGGACCCAAAGTAATAGACACCCAATATAAACCCCCCACCCAATCAATAGTAATAGACCAAAGAAATGACCCCTGTAAGCTAAGAAAAGAAAAGAAAAGAAAGGAAGGAAGGAAAAAGGGAAAGGAAGAAAGAAAGGAAAAGAAGATCCCCCCTTCCACACCCTCTATGACCCAACCCAACCACCGACAACACATTCATACAATCCATCCTCGGAACTTCCCCCACTGAGACAAGGATTCCCCATTATGCTAAATCTAATCCAGAAGTGATCTCATAAATAGAGTTAAAGTAAAAGAATCACATAGATCCTCCCCCTCAAAGTGCCCCTAATATTCCCAGCCCATGAGAATTGAAGTGGGAAGACATTCCCATCAACCACCGCTTCATAGTAACATACCCAACAACAGACCCCTGTCCCCCGACACCTAATGAGAGATACCTACAGAACGAAGACGACTAGATAAACTGAATTCCCAGATCCCTTAGAGAATATACGAAGTGCAGAGTGAAAAATACCCGTACCAGTACCCCACTGATCACCAAACAACCCAGATACACAAAACTCCCTCGCATCCCTATTCCCTCACCTCACGAGAAAAAAAGAAGATACAACCCCCCCCCCCTACAAGATCCTTCCACCTACGCATCACCGATATAATCATAGAATAAGTCCCCCACACAAAAGTAAAGATTCCCTTACAAACAACCCCATACCCCAGAAGTACGCCCCCAGATACAGAGAAGAACACAAGACATCAAACATGCACTCCCATCCCCTCTGTTCACCTTCCCCAATACCAGATAACAAGAGAAACCCTTAAATTAGCATGTCAACCCTGCCACCCGACCAAACAATACCATTATCTATAGCATAAAAAAGCCCAATTTCAAGCGCCAACACCATATAAGTTAAGAACATCACGAATAAACCACTATAACCCCAACCATAGAGACAAAGGAATTGCATTCAAGCGTGTCCCCATATATACAGCACATATAGACAAAAGAGAGTAGAACCTCAAACAGACCCTAAGAGATCCAGATCAAAACACCATCCAAAGTACGCCCATCCATATCCCAACCTACGTCTATATTTGTCTTTGTCAGTGAAAAGACAAAACCCCCGAAATTATCCCCGTCCTCTCATATAGAGAGATAACAACAATCCCCCCCCCCCCTCAATATCACAAAATCCACCATGAATAGAAAGAGAAATCCGCACACCACCCCATGCAACACCATCCCATAACCCAAACAGAACCGCAAGTAACCTACCACACCACAAATGTATCAGCCCCAAAACCATAAAAAATTAAATGACTTCCCAGACTCCACTAAATTCTATAATTGCCTAAGGTATATAACCTAACAAAGACCAAAATCCGCAGGAATGTAGCATCCCAAATCACCTTACCCCTCACAAAAATGTTAAAGAAAAAGCTTTAATTGAATGACTCAAAAGAAAAACCCACCCCCTAACAGTATCCCCCCAGAAAATAAATCCTGAGAACATGCTTTCGAGAATACGCAACTACAACTAAATATGACATCCCCTTAGAAACACAGTTATCTCCGCCTTACAACCTCCCATAATAAGTAGCTGTGAAACCATGGACAATACACCAGACCCCAAGTAACCCAACGTTCCAAAAAATCAAATCTAGAGATCCGAACACCCCTAAAAGGTGTATGTGTTTACTATTGTTTTGCTCCCAAAAATTTATACTCCATTGATCAATGTGTAAATTGTCCCCGACAACTGAATTAGGAGATTCTGTTCCACTGAGAGTCGAAGTAGATCCGATCGATCTACTACTTACAACCCATTGTAACTGCAGTCCATATATGTTGAAATCCGTTACCATCATAGTCTGGTTCGATTTTTGGTTTTAGCATACAGCGAAACGTGTGATTCCCCAAGCATGGGTAGTATTCAGATTTTTCTAGTCCTTTTGTATGCACTAAGTGCTTATTAAAGAAAACGACAGTATTTGGAGACTTGCCCAACCCTCTAGTTTTCAAATCAAATGCAATATGGGTGCCACTTGTTGACAGCAAGTGATTTTAGCATTCGGTGTTGTTGAGAATGCTGGTACTACTACTACACCATCTTCAAAATGAAAAGAAAGCATTA
>BTPG01000003.1:175140505-175162750 GCA_036245525.1 Semisulcospira habei | reverse complement strand
CTTACAAATCGTCCGATGGTGAGAAAAGCGTAATGTGCGCAAGTCAAAGCGACCAAGTGTGATTAAATCAACTGCATTTTGCTCCTAAAAATTTACCTATAAGATTGCCGTCCCTAGATCGTTTACAAATACCTAACGAAGCGCTAAATGAGGATAGCCTACTGGAAATTTAACAACAGTCATCAATTCTTTGTGTAATTCGGAGGAGGTTAAGTGTGATGTGCTGTCTCTGTGCGTCGTTACATATTTCCGTCTATATATCTCAATCATTATTGCAAAATATGGGAAATGGTTATTGTGATTGAAGGATACATCTACTAGAAACACACGAATACACCAGGTTGTCACAGCGGTGTGCAACGTAAGTTGGTACCTACTAGGTCAAGGAACGTTTTCAGACCGTAATATTGTATTTAGCAAACAATGCGGAAAAACAGGAGGAGAGAATTTTTTGATTGGATGGTGGGGTGGAGGGAGTATGAATGTTTGTTAGAAATTTGTTAGGGGGAGTGAGGGTGGGTGGGGTTGTTTGAGGGGGTAAGGGGTTTGATGTTATGGAGGGGGGATTTTAGGATTGATGTGAGGGGGATTGGATGGGGAGGGAGATGGGGGATAGGATGTGGGTTGAGGTTGGTTGATTTGTGGTAGGGGTTTGGGTGAAGTAGAAGAGGTGGGGATAGGATTTTGAGGAGGGGAAGATGGAGAGGGAAGAGGGAATGGGGAGGGGAGGGATGTGGGTGATTGGTAAGGAATAGTATGTGGTGGGGAAGAGTGTGGGAGGGGGTATGGGGGGGAGGGTGGTAGGATATAGTATATAGAAGATATTTTTGGGTGAGGATTGGTTATAGAGGAGGATGGTTTGAAGGAGAGTGGGATAAGGTAGGGGGGATGGAATTAGAATGGGAAAGGTTGAAGGATTTTTATGTTGGATGGGGGGTGTTTAATATAGGATTTTGATAATGAGTGTGAAAAGAGAGGAGGGGGAGTGATGGGTGTTGGATTAGGAGGGGGGGGTGATTGGTGATGTAATAAGAAAGGTGGGGGGATAGTGTGGTTATAGTTTGGGGATTATGTGGTAGTTGTGTGGGGGATTTTGGGGATGTTAATGTGTGGGGATTATGGTTTAGTGGAGGTATATGTGTAGATGAGAGGATTGGAGATATGTGTAGTGGATGATTATGGGGGGGTGGGGGAGTGGGTGGGTATGGGGTTGTGGATGTTAGAAAGTATGTGGTGTGAGGAGTTGAGGTGTGGGAAAGTGAAAGTTAGAGATTAGGTAGTTTTGAGTTTTCAGGTTTTTTGAGAAAAGTGAAATGTAAGGATATTGGTGGGTGTGATGTCTTGAGGTATTGATTGATGGAATAGGTGTAGTGGATGTAGGAGCTGTAAGGTATCATGTCAGATGTATTGAGTTCTTGTTTGTCAGAACGGAGATCTGTAGCTTCTAGACATGGACAACAATTCAAAGTACCCCTGCCGCGTATTGATTTATTCAAAACCAGCTTGTCATTCTCGGGAAGTTCATTCTGGAATTCTATTCCTGCAGAAATTAGAAACGCAAAGACGCTCACCTAATATAGGGACAGCCTCTTCAAACACCTAGAATCTCTGACGTAATCAAATCATTACAGTATTGGGATAACTTACACGTGTGTTCAGATGTGTACATGTGCGTGCTTGTGTGTGTGTGTATGTATGTGTGTGTGTATGTGTGTGTATGTGTGCGAGAGAGAGAGAGAGAGAGAGAGAGAGGAGAGAGAGGAGAGAGAGAGAGAGAGAGAGAGAGAGAGAGAGTCCCTTTTTCCCATAGCCGTACCATAATATTTGAATGCCAAAGAGTACCTTTGAATACTGCATGTACTGTGTATAATGTTTTTGCCTTCATATGTGTGTGCTCGATATGTTGGGCGCGCGCTCGCGTATGTGTGTGTGTGTGTGTGTGTGTGTGTGTGTGTGTGTGTGTGTGTGTGTGTGTGTGTGTGTGTGTACTGTATGTGTGACTGTGTGTGTGTGTGTGTGCGCGTGCGTGCATGCGGCTGTGTGTGTGTGTATGTGTGTGTGTGTGTCGGCGTGAGAGAGAGAGAGAGAGAGGGGGGGGGGGAGAGATAGCACCTGCATTCATATTTGCCCTTGCTGTATGAACTTTAATGTACTTAATGATTCTTTGTTTATTGCTTTACTTTGTATTTTTACTCATTTTATACTTTTGTGCGTACGCGTATGCGGGTAGGTATGTCTGGAGTGCGTGTCCGAGAGCGTGTGTTTGTTTTTGTGCGTATGTGCCTGAGTGCGTGCGTGTGTAAGTGTGTGTGTGTGTGTGTGTGTGTGTGTGTGTGTGTGAGTGTTCGTGCGTGTGTGCATGCGTACTGAATTGCGGTGTACATGTGTGTGTGTGTGTGTGTGTGTGTGTGTGTGTGTGTGCGTGCGTGCATGCGCGGGTTGCGATGTGCATGCGTGCGTACCTGAGTGTGTGTGTGGGTATGTGTGTGTGTATGTGCGTGGTGCGTGCGTGCGTGAGCGAATGTAGCAGTGCATGCAGCAGTGTGTGGTATGTGTATGTTTACATGTCTATGTCACTTATGTAGTAGATGTAGCAACGGCAAGTTTGAAAACTGGTCCTGTTACCAATAACTTCTACCGTTGGAAAATAAAGGTTCATTGTTCATTGTTCATTGTTCATAGGTGCCAAGCTTTTCTGGCACCACCCTTGAACGAAAGCCATTGGTCTATATCCTTACCTCTGTAAGTACTATAATGTAGCTTGCATATGGCAGTGTACAAATTTGAAGATTTTAGCCTCAGTATGATACAAGTTATTTTGACACAGATCATGTTCGTTGTGATTCAGGTCAGAAGGTTTGAGCTTGATTTCCTTTATGAAAACAGACCTGCCAACCACTACGATTTTGATTTTGACGTATTTGCGTACGCCTTTTTGTGTTGTTTTCGGTTTGTAGTCGGTAAGAGCATGCGCCGGTTTTGGGGCCAATGAGAACGAGCGCACCGAACTTCCGGTTTTCCCAGTGTGCATCATTTCATTCCCAAAGTACGTCAGATAAACAACGGTCTGAACCATGCCGAAGAGAAAGGCGCCCAAATCGAAAAATGCACCTGAAAAGAAGAAAGTTTGTACCAGCCAGCCAAAGTTCCAATCGCTATATATAAGGCAAATTTCTGTCGTGCTTTCACTCTAACAGATAATAAAGTTGTATTGTATTGTATACTGAGAAATTTCCGTGCATCAAGCGTTCGGCGTTTGAAGCGAACAGTAACTTAAGTGCTAAACTACTCTTGACATCTCCTAAACTACTACCACTTATCCAAGATGCTACTACCATAGCTGTGTAGGGGTTGGCAGGTCTGTGAAAATAGTGGAGGAATAAAAACAAATGTTATTGGTAGCAGTGATTTGCTACCCTTGTAGGCCGGAGGCCTTGTATCGGGCAGTGGGCAGATGTTCACATCTGCACGGGACATAGACGACCCCGCCCTCCACGAGTCGCCTGCTGCCTTGCAGGCCTGGCCGCTTGGCTGCGGAAAGGCTAAGGGAGGAAACCCCTGACATCAGGTAACAGGTAACTAGGTAACAAAACATAATTTACGTGTGAGAATGCAGTGCGTCAAAATAGATACAAAATGTACACGCATGCACTTTCAAATTCTAAAGTATCGTAATACTTTTACATATATAGACTAAGGTACAAAAGTACGTGCATAAGTTCGTGATATTAGTGCGTCATTACTGATGACATGAAACCTTTTATGAAACACGAGTATTGACACGCAGCCGGTGTGCGGAGGAAGAAATGTCGCAATGAAATATTTATAATAATAACGTCATCATCAACATTGACACTATCATCATTAGTAGAATTTTCAAACGTGCACTCAAGAAAAATCTAAAAATCACACACACAATTATAATGTTCGTATCTTCTTCTTCTCGAACGCTTTCTCATTTCTCATTCAGCACACGTACTGATATATTATTTTATTTACTTATTTATTTATCAGGGTTCTTTTAAAAAAATATTTGTAATTCTAAACTAGATATTGCGGACTATTACCACTTTTTTGCATGGGCATGTGCCTTTGATGGCTGTAAAGCATTTTGTATTCTACTGCGAGTGGAGGTTCATATTGACCTGTGCCTAGCTTGCTGTCCTGATCATGCAGACCGTGTCAGAAACGGATTTGATAGCTTCTGGCAGCCAAGACAAAAACACTCACAAACCAGATAGGTGAGGCTAGCGCTGGCAGAATTGTCAGTACTCAAACCAAGGGGAATCACAGCGCTGGACAGACAACAGTTAGATCCCCTGCCCCCGCCTATCAGGCACCAATCGCCAGCCCACAGAGAAATACGCAGGTATAGAATAAGACGATCATTTGCATCTTCAATAAGATGCATCATCTCTCTGTCTGGCCAAGACCTTGTGATAGAAGGAAAATTCAACGTCTAAGGGTATTGGAAGCATTAGGCGACCACGGCGCGCCGCCTCCCCTCTCTGAGTGATCTGAAACCCTCCTGGTTTCTGACAGCAACGTTTTGAGTGTACAGAGATCAGCTTTTTTTGATAGAGCCCTTTGCAATGGCTACAGGCGAGAAGGTCGTCTACCTTACTAGTTTTGGTGCTATACTTAGGAATCAAACATCCGGATTTGTTTTCAAGAACAGCAACGTTATGCATGTAATCACCCTCATCTAGTAGTCTGATCCATGCTCGACGTCTCTGCTTTGTCCCTTTTTTCATCAACAAAATTTTAGCAACGTCTGCCTAATCTGCATGTAAGTGCGTGCTCATTTTCAAGACAAGCTTGCCACACAATTTGCATGCATGTTTCTTGTCCCATTTGTACTTTCCTTTTCCCCTCTGCGACACGTGCACACCTGTTTCTTCTGTAAGTGCTCTTCCCCCCCCCCCCCCCCCCCCCAGCATCATGTTCCTTCTGCCTATCCACATTCTCATTGCCACCCCCTAACGCACACTGCACCTTGCTGGTACTAGCGTCACGGACACCTGGCCACTCCGAACCTGCCACTTTGATGAAATCTAACATAGTCGATACAATACTGTCTATGTCAGAGATCCCAGCAATTGATGCCGACACACCCTCTGAATCCGGTGGGCTCGAGCCAGGAACAAACTCCTCGTCATCACTGCCCTCGTATTGCGATGCGCTTGCACTACTCTCAGTCTCAGGTCCATCCCAGGCTCCATTTGCCAACTGGAGAAAGAAAGAAAGAAAGAAAGAAAGAAAGAAAGAAAGAAAGAAAGAAAGAAAGAAAGATTGAAATCAAAGCTGCGTTAGGACAGAAACAGCCCAATTTTGGTTTAAGGGCCTTGCACAAGAATAAAAAGAGTAATCCCGTGTATGACCGATTTACATATGTGTGACCTCGGTGACGAGGGCTGGCTTCTGCAGCAGCAGCAAAATCCACGTTTTCTGAAAATGCAAGCAGTTTTCACACATTTGTCAACCCTGCGGTGACCCTTTGAGAGAGGTCACTCAAATTGGCATGTTTAAAAAGGTCTTGCCACAAAGTATCCTTGGGCCAAGCTTGAAGAATGTGACTTGAATAGTCTCCGAGAAAATGCCACCGTTAACTCATTCTACCCCAGACACACCACAGCAGGATAAGGATCGACCATGATAGTTCAAAGGTGATGCCAGAATAGCTTGGCGCCTACGGGCGCCAAGCTATTCTGGCATCACCCTTGAACTATCATGGTCGATCTGTGTCCTGCGCTGCAATACGGTCTTGAGAGGACAGGGGCAAAATTTAAGGATTTTGGTGTTGGGGTAGAATGAGCTAAAGTTTACCATGGACGACGGACGGACCAGAACATAAACTCACTTTTGCTTCGCACGCCAGCCAATAAAATGAAGATGATCATAGAATCACTTTACTTACCAGTTTGTAATTGGGAGCATTCCGCTGCCGTCCATGCACCCTCCTACCAGACGCACCCTCTGTGGCAGAGGCTGGGGGGCTATGATGCTGCAGCCGACTAATTTTGCCATGGGCCTTGGTCATGTGCCAGGAAGGGGCGTGCTTGTCCACTTCCATAGATCCCGATGGGTTTGGACATCCTGCTGCCATCCGGCGCTGGGTGTGTGTAGAAAGTCCTGAGCCGGTGTGACCAAAACGGTGTTGCTGCAAACATGTCCAATACAACCATGTAAACCAATTGACATTTTGAATCAGATTGATTGTACATTGCTTAACGTCCCGACAGCAACAAGGCTTTCTCAGGATGTGCCTGCATTGCTTGTGAAAAAAACGCCTAAACAGAACATTGAATGTATGTCGCCTGCCGGTCAAATACGTTAAATAAACCTAACACATGGGGCCTAAATAAAGCAAAGACCATTTAGCAACACACATCCAATATCAAGAGCTACAGGCAGTGCAGACAGTAGGGAGAGTTTTAAAAAGGCAAATACAGGTGAATGGACAAAGGGTAGACAGAAACACATGCCCCAGAATAGAGAGAAAAACCCACCCTGTGGGGCTGACCACTGGGGTGACCCTGGGAACTAAAAACTGGTACACAGTAAAAAGCGACACTTCAGTTGCACAATCCGAAAGACCTGTTTGTGGACGTTTGTTCTTCGAATCGCGAGGCAGTTTTGCGAACGAGGATTGAAATCTGGCGCCATTAAAAAAAAAAAAAAAGTCAACTCATACTGTGCATGCATGTGTCAAGTTACTTTTCGATCACTGACAATCACACATGTCAGAAAAAAAGAAACAAAATCGCGTGGCAGATTGACCTTGTAATGGTATTATTGAACTATTTCCTTTCATTGAAGAAGAAAGCTTTTGTTAAAATCGTGGGGTTCTATTATCATTTACTACAAGACTCAACGGTCAGAGAGGAAGACACGGACCGAGCCACGGCCGAAGCAGACGCCTTATTTTTCTGGGCCAAACGGGTATCGGGGATTGGAGGCATCTCTCAGTTAAATAACTGCACTGAACAAGTACATTTGGGCGTGCTCTTAACTAAGAAATATTGCATAAAGTACCTCTGCAAACGTGAAGAACGGCCAGCCAGGGGACGAAAGACGTTTTAGGAAGGGCAAGGGAAACAACTCCCTTCATCGGTGTTGGGCTAACCAATCAGCGATCATCAAGTTGATCTGAAAACACTCGCTTCCGTTTCAACACACAGGCCCAGGGCATCGCAAAAACACAACATGAAGTAAATCTGGGGAAATGGGGACATGCTATTTTGATATTTTTCTCTGACTTTTGAATGAAAGATAATGCAGAAACAACCCTCAGAAAAAATGGGTGCCTGACTTGGTCACCCAGAATTTTACACACACCCATTTTGCGTAAGGATGGTAAAGAAAGTCACCCATTTCAATGGTTTTGTGTACGCACACACACACACACACACACACACACACACACACACACACACACACACACACACACACACACACACACACACACGCACGCACGCACGCACGCACACACACACACTCACTCCGGCACACACACACACACACACACACACACACACACTCCGGCACACACACACACACACACACACACACGCGCGCGCGCGCGCGCACTCGCGCGCACGAAGTACAGAAGTATGGCCAACTGTTTTAAAAACCATACCTATCTTGAAAATGTAAAGGGCTCAGTGTTACAAAAATTCAAAATGAGAATCCGCTTCAGCTATGAAAACTACACCCCGTGTGTAAACATACATGTATTTAATGCATGTCTACCCAAGCATGAATAGGACCAGCGTGTATTTTGCTCTTCTTTATCATTTATACATTCTAGTGTCAGCTCGCACTGGCCCGGCCCTGCTCAAGACCAGTATAGGCGCAGAAGAACTAAGCAAGGAGAAAAGATACTCATGAGCTCCTGCAACCTGAGTGGGCTCATGATGGTCTATGCCTTTTGTAGACGGAAGGACCAGTGCTCTGTGCAAGTACAGCTTTCTATTCACATTAACCCATTACATCGTGAGGCTGAATGTTTAAAATTTGCTTATTGTCCAATGAAGGCTACATTGCAGATTGTGAGATAGATCAACTATTTTAGCACCACCTTTGAACGTTCATAGTCAAATAAATTCATGCAGGTGTATCAAGATAAAAAGGGTTAAAACGGGGTGCAACATTACCCTTTGGCCGTCGATAGCTGTTTTTGATTGGGTGCCTGATAGGCGGGGGCAGGGGATCTAACTGTTGTCTGTCCAGCGCTGTGATTCCCCTTGGTTTGAGTACTGACAATTCTGCCAGCGCTAGCCTCACCTATCTGGTTTGTGAGTATCATGTATAACTCGAGGCAAAATTTGTATCGTTACATTGTTGTGTAATGTTATGTGCATCTACTGTGGGAAATCAGGGTATTTACCCGACCACATATTGTAGCGCACCTTCATGTTTGTGTATGTATGTTTCTCCTGCCTACTTCCTAAGTTCCGGAGAAAGACATGGGTTATATAAGAGACCTGATCCATTCTTTTTCAGGATGGAAATGATTGTCTTATTCTATACCTGCGTATTTCTCTGTGGGCTGGCGATTGGGTGCCTGATAGGCGGGGGCAGGGGATCTAACTGTTGTCTGTCCAGCGCTGTGATTCCCCTTGGTTTGAGTACTGACAATTCTGCCAGCGCTAGCCTCACCTATCTGGTTTGTGAGTATCATGTATAACTCGAGGCAAAATTTGTATCGTTACATTGTTGTGTAATGTTCTGTGCATCTACTGTGGGAAATCAGGGTATTTACCCGACCACATATTGTAGCGCACCTTCATGTTTGTGTATGTATGTTTCTCCTGCCTACTTCCTAAGTTCCGGAGAAAGACATGGGTTATATAAGAGACCTGATCCATTCTTTTTGAGGATGGAAATGATTGTCTTATTCTGATAGGCGGGGGCAGGGGATCTAACTGTTGTCCAGCGCTGAGTAATACCCCTTGGTTTGTTGTACAATTCTGCCAGCGCTAGCCTCACCTATCTGGTTTGTGAGTATCTCAGTATAACTCGAGGCAAATTTGTATCGTTACATTGTTGTGTAATGTTCTGTGCATCTACTGTGGGAATTCGGGGTATTTACCCGACCACATATAGTAATGCACCTTCGTGTTTGTGTATGTATGTTTCCCCTGCCTACTTCCTAAGTTCCGGAGAAAGACATGGGTTATATAAGAGACCTGATGCATCTTATTGAAGATGCAAATGATCGTCTTATTCTATACCTGCGTATTTCTCTGTGGGCTGGCGATTGGGTGCCTGATAGGCGGGGGCAGGGGATCTAACTGTTGTCCAGCGCTGAGTAATACCCCTTGGTTTGTTGTACAATTCTGCCAGTGCTAGCCTCACCTATCTGGTTTGTGAGTATCTCAGTATAACTCGAGGCAAATTTGTATCGTTACATTGTTGTGTAATGTTCTGTGCATCTACTGTGGGAATTCGGGGTATTTACCCGACCACATATAGTAATGCACCTTCGTGTTTGTGTATGTATGTTTCCCCTGCCTACTTCCTAAGTTCCGGAGAAAGACATGGGTTATATAAGAGACCTGATGCATCTTATTGAAGATGCAAATGATCGTCTTATTCTATACCTGCGTATTTCTCTGTGGGCTGGCGATTGGGTGCCTGATAGGCGGGGGCAGGGGATCTAACTGTTGTCCAGCGCTGAGTAATACCCCTTGGTTTGTTGTACAATTCTGCCAGCGCTAGCCTCACCTATCTGGTTTGTGAGTAGAGAGATGATGAGATAAGCCGTCTCATCAGAACTGACCCCTTGCTTCTTGAGTATGGAAAGAGATTATTTGACCGCAGGGCACACGGCTGGACAAATCAGCTCCAGGATGCGGGAGTTAGGGAGACTATTAAAGATTATCAGAGTGAGGTCAGAAATGAAAATCGCAAGTTTAAATGCTGTGATCAATTCAGCTAGCTTTGATCATGTTGTCCTGGCTGTAAAAGAGCTAGCAGATTTTGATGAGGACACACATCAGTTCAAAAAAGGCAATCTCGCAATGCGCATAGACCATGCTTTGAAAAGGTGTTCACAGATCAAACAGTCACAGAAATCCAAACAGCTTGGGCAGGATTCAGACAACAGGTGGCGACAGGAGCTCTCTGAGGCGCAGCGGTTTGTCTTCAACGGGGACTGGTATGATTGTGTGTCCGCTACAGCAGCCCAGTCGGTCGGGAAAATGACCATGAACAAACCCAAGCTGATCCCATCATGTGAAGATGTGAGGAAGGTCCAACAGCTTCTTGAGACAAGGATCTTTTTGGAAGATTATCCGACAGTGGTTAAAGCAACTCTTTGTGCTGTATCACTTTTCAACCGAAAACGAGGGGGAGAAGTTCAGAGAATGAAGGTGTCAGACTTCCAGAATGCTAAGATTGGATCGATCACCAATCAAGATATCTTGAAAGGTCTCACAGAGGTTGAGAAGAAAATGGTGAATCATTTTCAGGGAGTGGAAATCATAGGCAAAGGAGTGTTCCCGTTTTGCTGACGAAGAAGATGATGACAACTGTGGACAGAATCCTTCAAATGAGGCAATCAGTGCCAGCTCTCGCTGATTCCCAGTACATCTTTGCCACACCTTCTGGTCAGAGGCCTTACAGAGGCCATGATGTTCTGAAGGCCCATGCCCTAGAAGCACGGGTGTCATACCCAGCCATGTTCACATTTACTCAGTTACGGAAGCAGGTTGCAACTTTGGCTCAGTCAATGGCCATCTCGGAGTTAGACCAGAATCAGCTGGCAGACTTCCTTGGTCATGATATTCGGATACATCGCCATATCTACCGCCAACCTCAAGACGTCCTTCAAAAGGCAAAAGTGGCAAAGATTCTTCTGTCAGTTAACAATGGGATGACAGATTTTGAGAGTTGCATTAGAGCTGAGCTGGGCGATGATGAAGAGATTGACTTTGACAATGAAGACACATCAGAAACTGGCAGAGAGGTCTCGGGGGGAACAGCACCTGTGAATGAAGCAAGTAGCAAGTCAACAACACAGGAATCAATGAGCATGACGGAGAAAAGACATCCAGAGCCTGATGACAATCTAGATAGTTTTGATGATGACAGTACTGCGTCAGCTCCTGTTCGAAAGAAAGCTAGATTTACAAGGAAACCATGGGGGGAAGCTGAAGAGAAAGCTGTTCAAACTCGTTTCAAGACACACCTCGTCATGAACAAACTTCCTGGAAAGGCCGAGATACAGCACGCAATGGCAGAGGAGCCTGCACTTAGACATAGGCGCTGGACAAACATTAAGGATTACGTCCGCAACAGACTGAAAAAGTTACAAAAGAAATGAATTGAGGTTCCCCGCCACTCGCGGCATTTTCGGTTTCATACAGATCTATTACAAGAGTGTTATTATTGGGGTGGTTTCAGAATGTATAGCCTGCTTTTTTTTATCTGATGGACGCCTGGATCATTTTGTATACTGTATAACCTTTCGATTTGCAAAACGAAACAGCCGGCTGGGGACAAAAGACAATAATAAGATAAAAAAAAAAAAAAAAACCCATTGACAACGTAAAGATTTATTACAAGAGTGTTATTATGGGGGTGGGGTGGGGGGGTGGAGGGGGGGGGCGTGGTCTGCCTGGATCATTTTTGTATACTGCATTCCATCCATTTAAAAATCTGCAAACGGAAGAAGAATGGTTGGTTGGGGGACGAAAGGCAATAATAAAGGCTGAAGTTTCAAGTAATTTCTTATGTTGTCAGTTAATTAATTAATGTCAGTGTTCTGTTCTGTCATTTTAACTCATTCTACCCCAAGACCAGAATCCCCAAATGTTGAAGTCGTCTTCAGAAGACTGCGTTGCAGTGCAGGACACAGATCCACCATGATAGTTCAAGGGTGATGCCAGAATAGCTTGGCGCTCTATGGGCGCCAAGCTATTCTGGCATCACTCTTGAACTATCATGGTGGATCTTTATTTTGCTGTGGTGTGTCTGGGGTAGAATAAGTTAAGTGTTAGTTTCTTCAGTGTTCTGTTCTGTAATTTTAACTCGTTCTACCCCAAGACCGGAATCCCCAAATGTTGAAGTCATCTTCTGAAGACTGCGTTGCAGTGCAGGACACAGATCCACCATGATAGTTCAAGGGTGATGCCAGAATAGCTTGGCGCCCATAGGCGCCAAGCTATTTTGGCATCACCCTTGAACTATCATGGTGGATCTTTATTTTGCTGTGGTGTGTCTGGGGTAGAATAAGTTAAGTGTTAGTTTCTTCAGTGTTCTGTTCTGTCATTTTAACTCATTCTACCCCAAGACCGGAATCCCCAAATGTTGAAGTCGTCTTCAGAAGACTGCGTTGCAGTGCAGGACACAGATCCACCATGATAGTTCAAGGGTGATGCCAGAATAGCTTGGCGCCCATAGGCGCCAAGCTATTCTGGCATCACCCTTGAACTATCATGGTGGAACTTTATTTTGCTGTGGTGTGTCTGGGGTAGAATAAGTTAAGTGTTAGTTTCTTCATCTGGGTCTTTTTCTGTCTTTCATATTTTTTCACACTTTTTGACCCGCATCATACTGAGGCTAAAAGCTTCAAATTTGTTCACTGCCATAATTATATGCAAGCTACATTTCAGTACTTACAGATGAGGACATAGACCAATGGCTTTAGTTCAAGGGTGGTGCCACAATAGCTTGGCGCCTAGAGGCACCAAGCTACTCTGGCACTAACCCGTGGACTATTTCAGTCACACTTGTTGCACACACTGGTGTATTCCGAATGATAGGGGTTAATATTCAAAATGCTCTGTTGCTGTTTGTCTGAAACTCCAGAGTACCCAAAACCAAAAAAAAAAGTCCTTTAATTTCCAGAATACATTATGTTGATTCTCACATAAATGCCATGATAAACTGTTTTGCTTCAGAAGGACAAAACGCAGCAATGTTTAAAAGATTTCCTCTGCAAAAATCATAATCGAAAGGTTACGGGCCAGTGTTTATTGAATTTTGCACCATACAATGTTAAAAATGTTAAAGCACACATACACATTAAGTTGGAAAAAAAATTAATGTGAAAAAGAAGTATTCCATGAACTTGACCTTATTACAGACGCCTACTGTTGTGAAGACGCCCATTTTGACTGTAATGCCAGTTTTTGTGTGAAAGGCACCCACTTTATTGGTAGAAACCCATTTTTTCCATCTAGTGGCTCTATTTCTAGAAAATGTCTATTTTATTTTAAGTTATAGAGCTTAGTTATAAGGTGAGTTCTAAACATTCGCATCAATTCCAGAGCCCTAAAATAAATAGAAATATGGGAACCCATTTTGACATAAAATGGTAGGTAACCCACTCTGACGCTTTCGTCCACATGTGTGTGTGTGTGTGTGTGTGTGTGTGTGTGTGTGTGTGTGTGTGTGTGTGTGTGTGTGTGTGTGTGTGTGTGTGTGTGTGTGTGTGTGTGTGTGTGTACACGAAGACCTCAAATGGGTGACTGTCTTTACCATCCTTATGGGAAATGGGTGTTTGTAAAATTCTGGGTCCCCAAGTCAGACACCCATTTTTTCTGAGGGTTGTTTCTGCATTGTCTTGCTTTAAGAAGTTGTAAAAAATTTTAAAAAATCATTTTTTACCATTTCAAGGTTTTTACACGCACTTTTGTGCTTAAAATACACTCTGCTAGTGTGTTTTCAACTTGTCCCAGCAGTGTGTGTGTGTGCATGCACAAAACCTGTGAAATGGGCGTGTATGTGTGACATCACCCTTCTCATCTATAAATAACTTAATAGCTGGTATGAGTCGACAGCGTCGGGAGCCGAATTGAAACGGAGAGATACGAAAGGAAAGGGTTGGGGGGGGGGGGTGGTATTTTAGTTGTTTGAGGGAGTAAATTGTTTATGTTGCTACAAAATGAGGTTTGTTATTTGAGGGTGTGGTTGTTTTGTTAAAAAAAAAAGTGTTGTGCTTCTTGGGTGATGTGGAAGGAGGTTAAGAGCTATGTATAAGTTCACCACCAGCGACTTAGCCTATACGTTTTCTACGTTTGTTTCCATGTCAGATGAAGAAGGATCTTTGATCCGAAACGTCGTTCTTTGTTTCTATTTTAAAGGGTTTTCCACCACTATCTTCTGTTTTTCTTTGACTTAGCCTATAATTATATTCGTGCGCCGGTTGCTAAGAAGTGAAGTGATTGTATGAGTGCGCAGTGTGAGAGAGGACTATAGACTTTGGGTGAGGCTGCTGTTGTCTTGTGTCTTTTGGTTCAACCTGTTGCTTTGTTTGTGGGTTTGTTGGTGTTATGCTTTCGTTTTGACTGCAACTCCTGTCAGATTGTATGCACAAATTGATTGAATGCAAATGACGTCACACAGTCCGTGTCGTTAGGTGCGTCGTCTGCTGCAGTCGGTCGTTTAGTGCAGTATGTAATGCTAGGTCAGAGAAAAAAAAACACCTAATGTTGCCAAAGGGTGTAACAGTAAAGTATTGTTTGTGTGAATGCTGCGCGTTTGAGGGAAGGACTGGAAAGTCGAGTCCTGAGCGAAGAGAGAAGGCGACAATGGGAAAACTATTATATCCAGCACTATTACGTTGGAACAGATGCATAACAGTTATGACACGCCTGTAAATGAAAACACTTTTAACATTAACAAAAGTTGAGTGTAAAGAGGTTTTAAAACAGTTTTAATAAAAACTGTTGCCCGACACGCTTCTAAAAACAACAGTTTCTTAGTTTTAAACCTTGCACCGCGCCATAAACGCCGCGATTGCTTCTCAGTCTTAGCTGTCCTATAGTGTGGAATGTGGGACTTGTCCAACTGGATCCATTTGGTGCACTCCAAATGTGTATTTGTGAGTGGTTTGATGTGCAACTCGGTGCGCGCCTCAGAAATGACTTCCTGATTCCAGGGATAATCAAAATCTTTCATTCATAAGAATTCAGCAGCTCTATAAAACCCAAAGTGATGACCCCCCACCCACCCACCCACCCACCCACCACCCCCCACCTTCACCCCCACCCCTCCCCTTCCCTTCCCTACCCCCCCCCCCCCCACAACCCCACCCAAACAATCATAAGAAAATCAACCAGAGGTATTTTTAGTGAGGTATTTGTTCACTGTGTGTTGTCAACTGTCATTGTGCTTGACATTTTTAATGCAGGAAAAAGAAGGAATATACATCAAGTTGAAAAAAGAATGACAACAATCAAAAAAATGTGGAAAAGAAGCATCAAATATTCCGTGAACTTTACCTTATTAAAGACACCTAATTTTCTTGAGATGTCCATGCTAAAATGAATGATTTGACAAGGACACCCATTTCTACTGTAATGCCAGTTTTGTGTGAGAGGCACCCACTTTATTGGTAGAAACCCATTTTTTTCTCCATCCAGTGGCTCTGTTTCTAGAAAATGTATTTTTTATTTTAAGTTGTAGAGCTTAGTTACAAGGTGAGTTCTAAACATTCGCATCAACTCCAGAGCCCTAGAATAAATAGAAATATGGGAACCCATTTTCACATAAAATGGTAGGTAACCCACTCTGATGGTTTTGTCTCCCTGTGTGTGTGTGTGTGTGTGTGTGTGTGTGTGTGTGTGTGTGTGTGTGTGTGTGTGTGTGTGTGTGTGTGTGTGTGTGTGTGTGTGTGAGTGTGTGTGTGTGTGTGCACAAAACCCCTAAAATGGGTGACTTTCTTTACCATCCTTGTGGAAAATGGGTGTTTGTAAAATTCTGGGTGACCAAGTCAGGCACCCATTTTTTCTGAGGGTTGTTTCTGCATTATCTTTCATTCAAAAGTCAGAACAAAAATATCAAAATAGGATGTCCCAATTTAAGAGGTTTACCTCATGTTGTGTGCCTGTGATGCACTGGGCCTGTGTGTTCACGGAAGCGAGTGTCTATAGAGCAACTTGATGATACCTGATTGGTCGGCTGTGCCGTGACACTGATGAACTGAGTTGTTTCCCTTTCTATTGTCTTTCGTCCCGCCGGCCATTGTTCCGTTTGGAGAGGTACAATTTTATGCAATATTTCTTAGTTAAGAGCACGCCCAAGTGTACTTGTTCAGTGCAGTTATTTAACTGAGATGCTCCCAATCGGATACAATTGCACAGTCAGCCAATATTGACCCGTTTGGCCGAGAAAACTGAGACGACTGCTACCGCCAGTCGGTCGGCGTTTTCTGCTCAGTCTTGTAGTAAAGCATAATAGAACCCCACGATTTTAACAAAAGCTTTCTTCTTCAATGAAAGGAATTCGTTCAATAACACCATTACAAGGTCAATCTGTCAAGCGATTTTGTTGCTTTTTTTTCTGACATGTGTGATTGTGATTGAAAAGTAACTTGACACATGCATGCACTATGACTAAAACAAAATGGCACAAGATTTCAGTGTGTATTTCAATCCTCGTATGCAAAACTGCCTCGCGATTCGAAGAACAGACTTCCATGAACAGGTTTTTCGGATTGTGCAACTGAAGTGTCGCTTTTTACTGAATTGCCAGTTATTGTTCGTAGGGGGCTGGGGGTACTGCAGTAATTATGTATATATCTGATTAAAAATGTCAACGGTTTACATGGTTGCATTTGACATGTTTGCAGCACTGTTTTGGTCACACTCAGCACTTTCTGCACACACCCAGCGCCGGATGGCAGCAGGATGTCCAAAACCATCGGGATCTATGGAAGTGGACAAGCACGCCCCTTCCTGGTACATGACCAAGGCCCATGGCAAAATTAGTCAGCTGCAGCATCATAGCCCAGCCTCTGCCACAGAGGGTGCATCTGGTAGGAGGGTTCATAGACGGCAGCGGAATGCCCCCAATTACAAACTGGTAAGTGATTCTATGATCATCTTCATTTTATTGGCTGGCGTGCAAAGCAAAAGTGAGTTTATGTTCTGGGCCACTGGTCGTCCGTCCGTCGTCCATGGTAAACTTTAACGGTGGCATTTTCTCGGAGATTATTCAAGCCACATTCCTTCTGCGAATGAAGATAAGTAGCGACTGATCTCTCTGTTTGTCTGTTTTGACAAAGCGGATTTACCCGAAATATTAATAAATTGTGTTGTAACCGTCTTTTCTAAGCATGTTTCTTTCTCCGTTAGGTAT
Organism: Semisulcospira habei; assembly: GCA_036245525.1. Classification (NCBI taxonomy): domain Eukaryota; kingdom Metazoa; phylum Mollusca; class Gastropoda; family Semisulcospiridae; genus Semisulcospira; species Semisulcospira habei. Next base: position 175,145,659 of record BTPG01000003.1, on the reverse strand, counting down.
TTCTTTGCATTTTGTACGCGATTGGCAGTCACCTTTTTGGTCAGAATAATTTTTTTGGTATTTCTCTTGATTTGGGATGTGTGTTGCTAAATGGTCTTAGGTTTATTTAGCATATTAGACCGGCTGGCGACATACATTCAATATTCTGTTCATTTTTCTTTTTACAAGCAGTGCTGGCACGTCCTGAAAAAGTCGGGACGTTCAGCAATGTAAAACCAATCGGGACGAAAGACAATAATAAGATAAGAAAACCATTGTCAGCATGAAGATTCATTACAAGAGCGTTATTATTTGGTTGTTTTCAGCATGTATTGCTCTGTTTTTATCTGATATACACCTGGACCATTTTGTATACTGTGCAACATTAACCTTACTTTGCAACTAAAAGTGGCCCCCACCCGGGTCTGCCCTGGGGGACTTGGTTGGGGTTAACTACTTTTTAGTTCCTAGGGTCACCCTGGTCAGCCCCACAGGCTGGGTTTTCCTTTCAATTCTGGGGCATGTGTTTCTATCTACCCTTGGTCCGTTAACTTGTATTTTTCCTTTTTAAGCTCTCCCTACTATATGTGCTGCCTGTATCTCTTGAAAAGAAGTGCCCAACGGAGAAATAAGCACGCTTTATTTCAATACAACACAATTTATTAATATTTCGGGTAAATCCGCTTTGTCAAAGCAGACAAACAAAGAGATCAGTCGCTACTTATCTACTTATGTGGCACATCCCTTCTGCGAATGAAGATAAGTAGCCACTGATCTCTCTGTTTGTTTGTCTGTTTTGACATAGCGGATTTACCCGAAATATTAATAAATTGTGTTGTAACCGTCTTTTCTAAGCGTGTTTCTTTCTCCGTTGGGTACTTCTTTGCATTTTTTACGCGATTGGCAGTCACCTTTTTGGTCTGGGTTTTCCTCTCAATTCTGGGGCATGTGTTTCTGTCTACCCTTGGTTTATTAACTTGTATTTTTCTTTTTTTTTTTTTTAGCTCTCCCTACTATCTGCGCTACCTGTATCTCTTGAAAAGAAGTGCCCAACGAAGAAATAAACACGCTTAGAAAAGACGGTTACAACACAATTTATTAATATTTCGGGTAAATCCGCTTTGTCAAAGCAGACAAACAGAGAGATCAGTCGCTACTTACCTTCATTCGCAGAAGGAATGTGCCACATTCCTTCTGCGAATGAAGATAAGTAGCGACTGATCTCTCTGTGTGTTTGTCTGTTTTGATAAAGCGGATTTACCCGAAATATTAATAAATTGTGTTTTAACCGGCTTTTCTAAGCGTGTTTCTTTCTCCATTGGGTACTTCTTTGCATTTTTTACACGATTGGCAGTCACCTTTTTGGTCTGAATAATTTTTTTTTTTTATTTCTCTTGATTTTGGATTTGTGTTGCTAAATGGTCTTAGGTTTATTTAGCGTATTAGACCAGCTGGCGACATACATTCAATATTCTGTTCATTTTTTTTTTTTTTCACAAGCAGTGCTGGCATGTCCTGAAAACTTCGGACGTTCAGCAATGTACAACCAATCGGGATGAAAGACAATAATAAGATAAGAAAACCATTGTCAACATAAAGATTTATTACAAGAGTGTTATTATTTCAGTGTGTATAGCTTGTTTTTATCTGATGTACGCCTGGATCATTTTGGAAATGTCTGTAACTTTTTTATTACTATAAAGTACACTTTGCCTACTGTGCATTGTTTCAAAAGTCACAGGAAGCATAAACCTTAGCTGAGTTGGTATACCTCGCCCTCTACTGAAAAAATCGAAGCGTGACCACATCACCCTCTTGCTTAATTAAGCAGTTACACTGGCTTCCTGTGAAGTTCAGAATTGAATACAAAATTGCTTCCCTTGTTTTTCAGGCCTTTGACAAGACACTCCCGGCATACTTGTCCTCCGGTCTCCTTGTCTATACACCAGGCAGAGTATTGCGCTCCAGCACTGACGACAGAATATTGACTATCCCCAGAGTGTCCTTAAAAACCTTTGGACAGCGGTCCTTTTCTTTCCAAGCTCCCAAAGTGTGGAATGGTCTTCCCCATGATATTCGCCATGCACCATCTTTGGCCATTTTCAGGGCTAGATTGAAAACATATTTTTTTCAATCTGGCCTTTGAAAGGGATTGATCAAAGCTACGTTTTCCCATCAATATGTATATATCTGATCAGGCTCTTGACATGTTATGTTTATTATTTTAGTATTGTGTCAATGTGCATAAATGATTGTGTTTTTGTACGTCAGTTGTCAGTACTTTAGTTAGTTAATTTCAATTAGTTAGATTATCTAGATGTAAAGCGCTCTGAGCCTTTCTTTGTGGGATATTGCGCTATAGAAGAGTTATATATTATTATTATTATTATTACCTAGGTTAAACGCACCAGCGGTGCCATTGTTGCTATTTTCGCACCAGACCGGTCGCTCAGACCGGTCATGCCGCGCACCAAAACTGCGCGCGCAGGTTGGCTTTTGCACTTGTAGTGTGGTCTCGTAAGTTCACGCGGAAGATTGTGATCGCAGTCGAAAAAAAGGTTCATTTGCGCTTTTAACTTTTAGCTGCGCCTTTTACCTCCCCTAACACGCCAGTTTTGTGTTGAGATGGCGGAGGCTTGTGTCATGCCCACACCACTGAATCAAGTCCATTGTACATGCAGTGCGCTCATTTCTCGAACTTCAACTATGACGGTGCTTTCTGCCGCAAACGACGCAGATGTCGCCAAATCACCTCCATTGAGGATTTTTTTTTTTTTTAAGCTATTTTTCAAATCTGCATAATGTTTCGTGGTGCTAGCATAAGGATTGATGCATTATTGCCGGATTGCATATATGGGAAAGGATTTATTCTTTATTCATGTTATTTTGCAGCAATCAAATGACGGTCACGTGATTCTTTCTCCGAGGTTGCCCATTACAGGTTCAGAAAGCCGCACACGCTCTAAACCGATCGGGTCCGCGCGACCGGTCTGGTGCCAAAATAGCAACATTGGCACCGCTGGTACATTTAACCTAGGCACTGGACGAGGTATACCAACTCGGCTAAACTTTATTGTCGCACTTGCTAGAACTCGGTATTATATTTCTCTCTCACGGCTCCATTTTATGAATAGAGGCACATAAGTCGCGGAAACCCTTTACGTGCCAAAGGCAAGAACTAGTTTTCCTCATCACAAAGTTGACAGAAAAAGGTTTGACTGCTCTTGATTGTTTGATTTGAAGTGTTTACAAACAAATACTGTGTTTTTATATGCATGCACCTTTGATGTGATTAATAAAGGCTGAAGTTTCAAGTGATTTCTTATGTTGTCAGTTAATTAATTAATGTCAGTGTTCTGTTCTGTCATTTTAACTCATTCTACCCCAAGACCGAAATCCCCAAATGTTGAAGTCGTCTTCTAAAGACTGCGTTGCAGTGCAGGACACAGATCGACCATGATAGTTCAAGGGTGATCAGAATAGCTTGGCGCCATAGGCGCCAAGCTATTCTGGCATCACCCTTGAACTATCATGGTTGATCTTTATTTTGCTGTGGTGTATCTGGGGTAGAATAAGTTAAGTGTTAGTTTCTTCGTTTGGGTCTTTTTCTATCTTTCATATTTTTCCACACTTTTTGACCCGATTCATACTGAGGCTAAAAGCTTCAAATTTGTACACTGCCATATATGCAAGCTACATTACAGTACTTACAGATGAGGACATAGACCAATGGCTTTAGTTCAAGGGTGGTGCCACAAAAGCTTGGCGCCTAGAGGCGCCAAGCTATTCTGGCACTACCATTGGACTATTTTAGTCACACTTGTTGCACACACTGGTGTATTCCGAATGATAAGGGTTAATATTCAAAATGCTCTGTTGCTGTTCAAACTCTGGAGTACATAAAAAAAAAGGTCCTTTTATTTCCAGAATACATTATGTTGATTCTCACATAAATGCCATGATAAACTGTTTTGCTTCAAAGGACAAAACGTAGTTAAAAGATTTCCTCTGTAAAAATCATAATCGAAAGGTTACAGGCCAGTGTTCATTCAATTTTGCACCATACAATGTTAAAAATGTTAAAGCATACATACACATTAAGTTGAAAAAAAAATAATGTGAAAAAGAAGTATTCCATGAACTTGACCATATTACAGACGCCTAATGTTGTGAAGACACCCATTTTCACTGTAATGCCAGTTTTTGTGTGAGAGGCACCCACTTTATTGGTAGAAACCCATTTTTTCTCCATCTATTGGCTCTGTTTCTAGAAAATGTCTATTTTATTTTAAGTTATAGAGCTTAGTTTTAAGGTGAGTTATAAACATTCGCATCAATTCCATAGCCCTAGAATAAATAAAAATATGGAAAGCCATTTTCACATAAAATGGTAGGTATCCCACTCTGAGGCTTTTGTCTCCATGTGTGTGTGTGTGTGAGTGGTGTTCCACAATATCTTAAACTTGTTCTTCGAGATGTGTGTATGTTTCATGTGATCTGTGACTGTGTTTTCTTTCCAAGGATGGATCAGTTTGACGTGAATGTGTACGTCGGTTTCTACGCACTCGGTGTGGCCCTGGCTTTCCTCTTCAACGTTGTCGTCTTTGTTGCTATCGTTATTGTCATCATCAAACATCCCACACTGCGGGCGTCATCACTTCCCAAGTTCCTGACTGTCCTGGTGTGTAGTCTTGCTCAGCTGACCATCGCTGCCTGGGCGAAGGCCCCATATCTGCATTACATGCGGTCGACTTCGCAGTGGGACATGTCATGTACTGCCAGTCTTGCCAGGTATATTGGCGGCTGGAGAATTCTTCCGTCTTTCAGCATGCTAACGGTTGCGGTGGCCATCCTTACAGAGGTGATGCTATTGGTAAAAATGAGTCAGACAAGGCGGATGGTGATAACGATATCACTGTTGATGATAGCGGCGGTCTACTCCCTTGTCACAACCCTGACTATCAATTACCTGAAGATCCTGCAATACCCGGAAAAGCCATGTGACGTAGATGGGCCCCCCTTCGAGGTGAATGCGTCTGGTTACTGGGACAGAATCGATATGGCTGTAGTCTACGCCCCTCCTGCAGTGGTCATCTTCATGTCTAATCTCCTTCTCGTCATCGCCAGAGTCATCACCCGGCGTAAATCTTCTACCGAAAATCAAGTGCCCAGTGA